>CAOLHI010003746.1:0-156480 GCA_948474755.1 Ctenosaura bakeri | reverse complement strand
GACACAACCTTATTTTGGGAATAGGGGTTGGCTTCTAAACTGCCTCAGAAAAATGCTACCCCAGTGGCCATTTAAGTTGTGTGGCAGATTCCATACTGCACATAACAGACAATATGAGGAAATAGTACTAAACACAGAAGAGCCCTAAATGCCTTGAATGCACCAGATCCCATCTGATCTTGGAAGCTAAGCAGGGTAAGGCTGGCTAGCACATGGACAGGGGACCATTAAGGAATATCAGGTGCTGCATGCCATATTTCAGAGGAAGGCAATGGCAAACCACCTGTGAGTATTCCTTGTTAATGAAATACATGGGGTTACTATAAGTTAACAGGTGAGTTGAAACCACATATAAACACATTCAGCATAGAAGACAAAGAGGAAGCAATTTTTTTTCCAGAAACATGACAAAGAAGAATTCCACCTCCTCCATTCGAATTACAGCATAACTACAGTGTAATTACAGGCATTCAGGGTTTCAGAATAACTCCATTTATTCCTTGCTTATATTTGATAGCAAGCAGCCATGTGCTCCAAACCAAAGAAACCCCTAGTGGGAGTCAACCCTCCCTGGCTGGCAAGTAAGATTCAATTTCTTTCAGTATGTCATAAAGAAAAAAATCTCCTGTGTACTTAATATACCTACTATTATATCAAAGAGAATCCCATCTCAATATACATTGTTCAAACCCTTTGCTTCTTATAGGCTATATCAATTCTTTGGGGGGTAAAAAATCTTGTCCTACAATGGTTTCAAAAGCCAGATGCGTTAGTTAAACATAGAAGAATTCAAAAATAAATGCATAACTTATTAAAAGTTAAAAGAATGTTTGCAGACAGATCTTATACTTGTTCCTTCAGAATTAATGCTCCTTCCACATTACACTGTTATAGTGCTGTTATCCCACTTTCAACCTCCTATGGAATCCTGTGGTTTGCAGTTTAGGGAGGCATTTAGAATTCTCAGCCAGAGAGCTCTCAGTAAACTACAAACCCCAGAATTCCATAGGATGTTGAAAGTGCAATAATAACAGTATAACGGTGTAGTGTGGAAATGGCCTAAGTCTACATAGAACTGCAGTTGTCGGCAAAACAACCAGTATGATCTTGCTTCCATTCTGTCCTGGGTTAAGTAACAAACTGTAGATTTTTAATGCATTTGGAGCCAATTCAGTGAATGTAATTATCCCTCAAAGGCAAAAGAGGAACAAAATGCAGTATGCACTCATGTACAAAAAAAATTGTCAAAAAATTGAACCCCCCACAAAAACTGACTCAACTTATGCACCTTAACTCTTATCAAAAAAGGATCTTTCCCCTTCTCTGAGTACAGTGGCAAAAGGCAAAACCCTAGTCTACCCCCTTTACTTTCTTGGCACTGCTTTGAGGGGAAAGTGTCATTTTCCCACCTAGGCATTCAAAAAGGCCAGAAGTGATACAGCAGCAGTAGCAGAGAGAAGGGGAGGTCAGTGTTTCTTCTAGGTTCTCCTGGGACAGATTCAGCTCTTACCTTTTGCCACTCTACTCAAAGAAGTGAGTGGTTCCCTCTTTTTTTAAATCAGAGTTAATATTGTACCTTAACTTTTATTAAAAGAAGGAACTCTCCTCTTCTCTAAGTAGAATGGCAAAAGGCTATTTTAAATGCTCGAGCAGGAAAATGCCAGTAGTGGTGGCCTAGGGCAGTTGGCCCCTGCTGGCACTTTCCTCTTTTCACAGGATGACCCTCATCTTATCCATGTGTCATATCTAAATCCATAATTTTGGCCATAAAACTTGCCCTTGACTTATATATGAGGTCGATTTATACACACAAGTATATACAGCAATGATGTATTTAAGTCTTTTACTTCAAGTCTCAAGTCAAGTCTCCATTCTCTACCTTCAAGTCTCAAGTCCTTGAAGATACTTTCAAGTCAAGTCTCAAGTCTGGGAGCCAATTTTACACCTCAACCTGTATTCCAGAATTTCTGGACAGAGTTCAATAAAGTTAGTTTTAACAAATTAAGCAGAGTTGGCCCTCCACATTTGCAATTTTGCCATCTGCAGATCTGGAAGTGGGAGTAGGATCCCTTTTACTCCTTCTTCCGGAAGCTGGAGGCTTTTGTGCCAATGGGCTAAAAGAGTCTGCAGCTTCAGAAGTGGGGAATAGGATCCTTTTTACTCCCCATTACTGAAGCTTCAAAAGCTTTAGAAGGAAGGACCCTTCCTCCTCAAGCCTGTTGCCTGTCACATTTCCCTCTGAGGCATGCACCCACACTTTGGGCTTGAGACAGATTGTCATGTGACCACTAGGCAAAAAGAGATGGAAACATTGTTCAAAGCTGTAAGGTTTCTGGATGAACGTCTTTTGTTATTGAACCAAACGCAGCAAGTCAGTCACTAAAAATATACAAGTCTCAAGTCAAGTAAGTTCATTGTTTATTGCTGAGTTGAGTCCAAGGCCCTTTTCGCACTTTTTTTTTTTTTGCGCGAGCGCCCCTTGAGTACTGTGCAAATGGGAGTGCCGCTGCGCACGACACACTCCCACTTGCGCAGTGCTCACGAGGCTGAAGCGGGGCCCGGGCGTATTTTTTTATTTTTGACTTGAAGCCGAAAATAGCCCGCGCTTGCGTAACGCTCACGCCGCCCTCGCACACTTACCTGCCATGCGGTGCATTGGGGAGCTGGGCAGGAAGTGCTTCCTTCCTCCAAAGCAGCCTACAGCTCCCACAGTGCCCTGCAGAAGGAAGGGGTGGGGTGCTCGCACGACGGTAGCATCATCAGGAAGCGCCCTGCGGAAGGAAGGAGGGGGAAGGAGCAGCATCACAAAGGAGGCTTCTTGCGCAAGACGCCCTCCCCCGTCGCGGAAAAAGGTAAGATGCGAAAAGGGCCCAAGTCAAGTAACTACAGTGACTTAAGTCCAAGTCAATTAACTCAAGTCTACATCACTGATATACCTAGGGCACTGATGTTTTACCAAAGGCAGATATGAGGAAATAAGAAGTGTTCTTGCTAAAAACTCTAGAGTATAGGAAACTGTGTGGAGATGTCTTTGTGCCATTATTCTCCATGTACAAAATAGGTGGTCAGCAGTCTTTAGTGGAAATTTCCCAACTCATGAATGTTCTGGAGATGAATATCAACTTGATTCCAGGAAGGAATCTTTAAATGGGAGAAATATAAGATTAGGGTAGAATCACTTGCCTGGGAGTAGGGCCCACTTAATTATTTACTTTTCAGAAGACATATATTAAGTTGCATTTCTAGGTCAGACTGGAATCTGAAAGGCTGTGTATGGGATTTCATGCACAAACTGCCATACTTTCAGATCCTCCTCTCCTAGGATAATCTTTTAATCCTGAAAATGTTTCTGAAGGGTGGAATCTTTCCAAAATGGCACCATACAAAGGTGCCTGGACTGATAACTGAAAATTGGCAAAAGCCAGCTGTTTATATGTGCTTTGTATATGTGCCATGCACACAGGGTTTGTTAGAAGCAAGTCCCAGCCATACAAATATTTGTATGTCTAACAGGGAACCCAAACAGATTGTAGAGAGACACCCTAAATGGGATTGTATCACCCTAAGTGCATGTAATGAATTCTATGTTTAAAAACACCCGCACACATCTAAGTTTAATTAATTAATCTGATTTAGATCCAATATCAAAGATACCATATCAAGGACTTTGGAGTGGTTAAGTAAATTGAAAAAACAAAACATAAAAACTCTAAATACATTACTAAAACTGCATTTTTCATTCCTTCCAGGCAAAACTTATAAATCAAGGTGCAAGAGTTGTCTTTGACTTAAAAACATTTCATTATTCTTACTGTAAAATGGATATTTCCTTCTATGCATTTCCTGGTCACTCTGAAGGTGAGTGATCTTAGACACAGCCATTGCTTGTGGCCTGTGTTAGTGATGTATCATGACTTCATTATGAAGTATCAGGTTGCAGCTCAGTAAATGATAGGAACTGGTGTTGTAATTGCAGACCAAACAGCAATTATATATGCTTTCCTGGAGAAGAAATCTAATTTAGTAAATTAACAAATGTTGGGGAATGGCTGAACACTGCTATTGGGAGTGTAGCAATGCTTTCCTCTTCCTCCATTTCAGACCACATGTTCCATGGTTTTTACAGTATAACAGCCCCTTGTTTTTCTAAGTTCATTGGATCTGGCAGATAACGGAATTCCAAAGGAGGCCCTGAATTTACTTTATAGCCGTGACTAATATAAAATCCAAGCTCTGTCTAATAGAAATATTGAGTAACCTCATGCTAATCATGTCTGCATGCCAGCAATGACTAACTATAATAGCCATGGTCAGATCACTATCCCTGATCTATTTTCCTCTTCCCAAAGATTTGTCTTTAGTGAGGAACCACCCTAGAGATTACCCACATCCCTTGCTGCAAGCCAAACTGGTATGTTAGGGTTTAAAAACATTATTCATACCCTGTAATTTAAAAAGCCTTGACTCATGGTGACCAAATTTCAACAAGCCATCACTGAAAAATGAATCAACACTTCTTCCATGGATCATTTTATATGTTTACACAGTTTAATATATTGGTGTCCCAATAACTTAAACATTTCAAAAGCTCCAAAGTTTATTTTCTCATGGATTCTGCAAGATTACAGTACTATTTTAAATAATGTCCAGACAAGCAGAAAATAATGTTTAGAATGACAGAATTCTGTTTTTGTGTATATTTGTGTATATTCACATTAACAAGAAAGCTGCATGGAACAGCAAGGTCTTTGAATACAAATCTGGCAAAATTAAAGACATGATCCAACCTCAGACACTCTTGCCTACACTGTTTTATGTGCAAATCAGGCACATATTTAAATATTTTTCACCAAAAGTGATAGAACTTACTGTCAGCTGCATACATTTTGCCTTGTGTATTTCTGTTTAAAATAATTCTTTTTTTGTATAAATTGGTAGACGTAATGATCTATATAGTAATCAGTTTTGACATATGACAGAGAATGCAATCCTATATGCATTTACCTGGGAATACAGCCAACTGACCTCAAGCACACTTCTTAGTAGACATGCAGTGTAAAGTGGGTCTGAGTAAACATGGAATAATATTGCAATGGAAGCTTGCATTTCTAGGGACATCATTTATCTACCATAGAAGTAAATCCCCTAAATAAAATGGATCTTCCATTTGAATAAACAAGGGTTCAGGCATATGGCATCTGTTGTCATTATGTACCTTCAGGTCAACTCTAGCTTCTGGTGACCCTATCATAGGGTTTTCTTGGCAATATTTATTCAGAGGAAATTTGCCATTGCCTTCCTCTGAAGCTGAAAGAATGTGACTTGCCCAAGGTCACCCAGTGGGTTTCTGTGCCTGAGTGAGTATTCAGACCCTAATCTCTTGGAGTCTCAATCCAGCACCTGAACCCATACTCCATAGTGGTCCTCTATACATGGCATACAGCTACTTATATTACAGATGATAGAACATAATTACCACAGAAGCATTTGACTTTTTAAAAAATAGACATAAAGTTCCTTGTAAGTTAGCAACATAACAAAGTATATGCTATATTCATATCTTCTTTACTACTAGTTCATAAACTGCCTAGGCATTATTACCCAGTGGAGGGAAGAGAGGCTCTTTGTCAATTGCATTGCTGTAGTTTCCAGTCCAGTGACGATGTCAGCAGGTGCACTTGTGCAGAAGTACATGTTTGAACAAAGCAGAGCTCTGCTGCCAAACTGCCATCACACAGACATATTGTGATGGGAATCATCATATTGCACAGCACCCAGCTATTCCAACTAGTGTGAGCCCCTCTAGTTGTCTTAATGTGCAAACCAATTTAGAACCACACAGATGTCAGGAAAAGATTTAAAATCATCAGGGAAGAGGGAGGGAGGGTTTTAGTGGAATTCTTCCAATTTACATAAAGCACATTCCCCACTGCACCTCTGAAATCATCTAGTGATTCCCAAACTCTAGTCCTCCAGGTATTTTAAACTTCAGCTCCCAGAAGTCTCAGATGCCTTGGCCAATAATCAGGGGGGCTGAAGTCCAAAACCCCTGGAAGACCAGAGTTTAGGAGATAACTGAGTAAACTCAGAAGCTATGGGAGGAAAGTGTCCCCTCTGTCCCTATAATTTAAGCAGAAGCCAAACCTGGATGTGTTGATTCACTTGACAGAGGAGGAGTCTCTGGCAGGATTCTACAGAACTTCAGTAGGGTACAATTTGCATCTGCATCTGTGCTCAACATTGTGTTACCTTCAGTAACTTTAACATTTAACAAGTAAAGACCTAGGGTCCTTTCACACTATGCAATTAATAGCAGTATAATTGCTCTCTAACTGGCATGGTAGCATCCTGTGAATTTGTACTCAGTTTAGACACCAGAACTCTATGGCTAAGAATTCTAAAAACCTCTCTAAACTGCAGTTCCTAGGAATCCATAGGATGTTGCTATGACACTTAAAGCAGAATCATCTTGGTATAACTATGTAGTGTGAAAGTATCTCTTTATAGTTTCTGCTCTAGAAATGTAAGAAGACAGTTATCATGTGGGCCCAACGAACTGAAACAAGAGTAGGTTTGCTCATTCATTTCAACGTGTTATGCATATGCACTTTATCATACAGTTAAAGAAATAAGAAAACTCATACACATAAGGGAATTTTACAGTTGTGAATCTCTAGTCTTAGTTGCAATACTGCACCAAGGCCCATCTAGCTTGTTCTTTGCAGGCTGAATTTCCACTGGATCCCAGTCATACAGCTGAGTGGTACTTCATTCTCAGTGTTACCCTGTTCTCTGGGGGTCCCGGGAGGGGCGCCCAAATAACCAAACCACAATAACACAACTTTGGGGGAAATTAGCTGGAGCACTCACTAAAGCTAGCGAGAGACAGGGTAACGTAGCAGGACCTTGCAACCCAGCGTCTAGGGGGTCAGGTCAGTCAAGCAGTCAGACAGTTTTAAGATAGCAAAAATGATGTTTTATTGAAAGACAGACAAACAGTAAAGACACCGCACTCACACAGCTAACAGAAGAATTGGAAATAGGGATTTTTGGGGAAATGGGTGATACGACACCTGTCTCATAGTCCTGAAGAAGTTTGGAAATTGAGTTTGTTGGCGTGCCAGGAAGAAAGCTCAGCGCGGTTCACTGAGGGGAGCTCACAGAATGAAATGGCAGCAAGGTGGTCTGGAACTTGGGAGCGATCCGAGGTGGTCTCGGAATCAAGAGGTTTATATAGGGTGAATTGTGACTGCAGGCCATACCTTACTCGGTGAAAACAATGCGAGTTCGGAGCAGAACAAAGCTTTGGAAAGGTCAGAGTTTAGCATGATTGGCTTAGCATCGAATCAACAATAGTATAGCCAGTATGCAAATGCGGAGTGCTTGACACTGCTTTGTGCAGCTACCTGCTCAGGGCAGGGGTGCCTTTGTTAGTATCGCGCATAAGCAAAAGCAACAAACTGGCTCAGTTCAGCCTGCCTAGGTGGGGAATGGAATGTCCAGCAATTATCGGCTGCGCCTGTTTACGTGCTTGTCCGGAGGCCTCAAAAACACGTGGAGTGGGGTGGCAGAGGAAGGCCGAATGGTTTGATATCAAAACGATATCAAGTGCTATCTCCAGGTAGGCCTGGGCCACAGTGACATCAGCAATAAGTGTGTAAAGGATTACTGCTACTATGTCCCACATGTCTTCTCCATACAGGGATAGATTTGTTGGAAATTATTAACATTATTAGATGGAATACTTATCTATACCCCTAAAATGCATGATATGATCTGAAGGCATGTGATATGGTAAACTGAAAGGTCTGGGCCTGGTCAGCTTGGATGGGAAAGTGACTGAAATGTATGCCATCCTGAATTATATCATAGGAAAAAGAAATGAAACACCTATATAATAAGGGGATGCAATGGGAATTAGTGTAACCCTTTAAAAGGGGTAAACACCACGAACAAAAAACTTTTGTTATTTTAAATATTGCTCATGAGGCTATCTAGTACGTCAGTTAATTAAATTAATTCTCACATTCTTGGTAACTTCTGTTTCAAACAACCATATCTATCCATTATGGTAACAGATAAAAAGAAATGACAGAGGGCAGCGTTAATAGTAATACAGAATTGGGTATTTCAACATGCGTCATTTTGCTACCCGATGATGAAGTGAACCTGCTAATATCCTTCTACACAGTAATTGAAGACAAGAAACTCTTGCCTTCTTTCACATCTCACCAGCCTTTTCACATTCACTCCTTTCAGATGAAAATGACTTTTTAAAGGGAGCAATATTTTGCAAGACAAAACCACCACTTTCTTTCTCTGCTAATTTAGGGTTCGAGGAGCAAAGGCAGAGGAAATTCAAGAGGCATAAGCATTTTCCAGGCTGCCAAATTCTCCTTTGAGATGTCCCTTCACATGTTTTACCTTATATCTTACTCAAAGATAGAGATATCTGTGGAGGAAATGGTATCAGAGAAGGCATTTGTAAGGGTGTCCTGGCAGGTGAGGGAAGGGTTAAATAAGCCTGCCTGCCGACTCTTGCTTCCAAATTCCCACAGGTTGAAGTTACTTCATATATTGGAATTTGTTGAGGTAACACCTTGTTCTTCCCTAATTGACTTGATTTCTCAGCAGATCTTCCCAGCTTGTTTGTTATGGCCTGCAACTAAGATATTGCAGACAGTAATATTGCAAACTGTTTTTTTAAAGAAACTCAATTATCTCTTTAGAAGGTTCCCCCCCCATATTGACTGAATAATCACTTTTTCTTTCTATTCCAGCAAATTCAAATGTTAAGGTATGTGGGCATATACAACAAAAATTATGTAATTTGTTTGCGTATAACCTATAGCTTCCTGCCTCTGGGAGGAAATGAGTTGTGCTTGAGTATCTATCACTTTTAATGAAGTGATGGAGACCCGCTTTTTGGAAGGAAATTGCATTTACAGTTCACATGGAAAACTGTCTGTAGAGAGAAAGGCTCGCTTTAGAACAGAGCAGTCAATTAGTAATATTTACAGTCATGACGATGTTATGTGGTGACATTTAATGACACAGCTCTGGCCAAGCCAAAAGTTGGCTTTCTGAGTCCAGAAGGTAATTCTGCTGCAGCCATTTGCTGCTTATAGTATGGGTAGCAAAATGCCTGTTGCAATGGGTTGGGTAAGTGTAGAAGGAGGGCTTAGATTTTGCCATGGTTGGATTGTTGGGATGAAATTCAATTGTATGTATATAAATTAACACTGCACTCTCCCATGGGATTCAATGTGAGACTCAGGCCATTTCCGCACTACACTCTTATAGTGCAGTTATTCCATTTTCCACATCCTATGGAATCCTGGAGTTTGCAGCTTAGGGAGGGGCCAACCAGCCCCTCCCTAAACTGCAAACCCCAGGATTGCATAGGATATTGAAAATGGAATAACTGCACTATAAGAGTGTAGTATGGAAATGGCCTCAGTGTGGTGCAGAATGGCTCAGAGCCCCTTCAATACTTCACAGTTATAGTGCTACATTTCACTTTAACTGCCATGGCTGATAGAAAAAGTGCATGTGTGCATTGGCTAGCTACAATGATTAAGGAGCATTTGACACAAATAGTTATAGGAAACAAACTAAACTTTTATTCCATTAGAGATAGGGAAGCTCCCTGAGGGTGCTGGGCTAGGCTAAGCTAGAACAGGTAGAGGACTGAGTTAGGTTTACTTTTGGAACAGTGAGCAAAAAGGAAGTGGTCTCTAAGAATATAAGGCCATTTCTTCCCTACACTGTTATCATGCTATTATTCCACTTTCAACATCCTGTGGAATTCTGGGGTTTGTAGTTTGCTGAGGCCAAGGAGCACTCTGGCTGAGAGTTCTAAATGCCCCTCCCTAAACTGCAAATCCCAGGATTCCATAGAATGTTGAAAGTGGAATAATAACAGTATAACACTGTAGAGCAGAAATGGCCTAAGTCTAAGAGAGGTTAGGATAAGTGGGCAAGTTTTAATGAAATACTAATATTAATCCTATCACTGCTGCTCTCTTTAGGACACATTTAACTCTTTAAACACTAAGCATTGTTGTATTTACAGCAAAGGCAATATCTTATGAAATTCTGAGACCATCAATTTGGAAAGCGGCATATAGAATTATCAGCCAGAATGTTCTAGTGCCTTGTATATATATTTGCCTTCAAGCTGCCTGTTGTCATGACAATCCCATAAATTTTGTAGGGCTTTTGTAGGCAAGGAATATTCAGAGATGGTTTTGCTAGGTCCCTCTTCTGAAATATAGATTATAGTGCCTGGCTTCTGTCAACAGTTTCCCATCCAAGTACTAACCAGAGCTTCCAAGGTCAGATGGAATCTGGTGATTTTAGGGTAATTAGGCCATACCAAACTACTACCCCCGGGATTCTACAGGATGAAACCATGACAGTTAAATTGGAACAACAGTGCTATAATTGTCTAGCATGAATGGGCCCCAGGTTATTAGATTGTGACTTGAGAGATCCAGGTTTCAGTTCCCACTTAGACTGGTCACTTTCAACCTAGTCAGAACAACAATTCAAGTGTTATTGCAAAGACAAACTGAGGCAGAGGCTAGCCTCACACACCCACCTGGGCTCATTGGAGGAAGAATGAGATTGAAATGAAAGTTAAATAAATCCCTATCAACAGGAGCTTTGATCAACTATCAAGGGGGGATGGTGTGCCAGCAGTGTCAAAAGGCTTCCCAAGGACAGTACTTTACTTTTTTTACTTCTTTAATATTTATAGTAGTGATTCAAGTAAGAAGGGGAAGAAATTACCAAAATAAGGGGTTCTTAAGGCAGCATTTGGAAAAAAGACTACAGTTGCAGTAGCCTTCACTTGCTGGGGACAAAGTTCTATTGAGCTTAATGCATTCACTCTTGTTATGTAGAGTATGTCTTGTACTATGGTGGGAAAAGGCTATAGACTAATGGTAAGAGTGCAAAAATTTTCAGGTTTAATTTCAGGCAACTCCATGGTTGGGTTGAAAAAAGTCTTCAGGAGAATCAGTGCCATTCATCATAGAGACAGCAGTAAGCTAGATGGACTCAATATTCTTACCAGGAGATTCCTATGTTCCTCATCTGTTCCCTGTCTGTGATACTCCAGTCTTTTCAGAAAGTGTCTTTACAGTAGACACGTCCCATCTTGGATTCTGTTTCTTTGTCACACTGGTGTGCGACAGAATCTTGGGAAATCAACTATAGTACAGTGTAGTATAACATAATACAGTACAGTATGATGCTATATTATGTAAGGTATATAGGTACTAGTTCTCAATCCATATTTCATTTGTGGCACAGTTCTTAATGGAAAAAGCTGCTGGTGAAAAATGACTTACTTCTCCAGTGCTACTCTCTCCTCCTACCCCCTGATATCTATTTTAAAGTTTTTTTTTTTTTTTTTTGGCAGGGGACTGGATGAATTAGAAAATATTGTCTGTTTGCTTGTTTAATATTCCACCTATCTCCCAATATGAGACCCAAAGCAGCTTACAATAAGAGTTCTTATCACACTTGTCAGCCCACATCTATTTTTGTCCCCAATTGTTTAGATTAGGAATATTTGGGGAATATGCAGTAAAGTTGTGTCTTTCTTTCACACATTATTCTCTAGTTACTATGTGTTGTCAGGGGGATGACTGCATGAACTACAGCCAGTTCTGTAAACCTTATGACCTGATATGAACTTGCATTATCACACTGAGACTTTTTGTTATGCTGAGATACTAATGGATATGCATTTAGGGATGTAAGAATTAGAAAGATTTAATGGGAGATTTGTGGTACTGAAGCCTTTTAATGTAGATTTGCTCCCCTATGAGACCAAATATGTAATATTTATCAGCCCTGGGAAAATATTTTTCCAATTGCTGAATGCCAAAAATGACTCACTTCACATGCAACTAAACTTTCTATTATAACTTTTTTAAAAAAACTTGGATTTGAGTTAAATACTCAGGTTTCTGAGTTAAATACTTTGGTTTCTGAGCAGAGGTGTTCTTTTTATTTTTAAACTAGCAATAAAATGAATGTGCCCCACTTCTCATTTTTTTTAAAAAAAATTCTTCCTTTTGTATTTTTGTGCAAATATTCGGTAAATATTATGATATAAAAATATTCAGTAAATTTTTGAGATTTGAAGTTAGTCCTTACGATATAGTATATAATATCTGAATATAGCACTATGATATTTAATTTCAATGATCAGAATTTGATAATATGAAAACTAATATACAACAGTGCATATACCATGCGCTCATGCTGAAATTGTAACAATATTGTTTTCTGTACATCTTCTGTATTTCATATTTGACTTTCAATATTTGATCTCTAGGGGCACACACAGAAAGAATACATTTCAATTGGCAGTCACCGTCAAAGCAGACGATCTGTTAAATATGTGTCTGTATTGAAAATGTCTCATTATTTCCAGAATAACAGGAAGAGCATTGAGTGCATGATGAACCACTGTATGGTGAACACAATTGCCCCCTCTCAAAGCTCCTGCTTGCCCTATGAGGGGGGGTGCCATCTTTCTGAAGATTCAGGTGCAGAGTTGAAATTTCTTGATATGCACTAAAGTTCACTCTCCTTGCTTTTGTGCTAGATTGTTTTATCCAGCTCTGCATTATAACATATGCTCAGTAAACTGAACTCCTTCCTTGTGAATGAGCTTTTTATTTTATTTTTTAAAACAAATATTTTGTTGTTAGCCACTTTTGGCCTGATTAATAAAGATAAATAGGGTGTGATTTTTATTTATTTATATATATATATATATTTATTTATTTATTTATTTATTGGTAAATCAACTTCCTTTGAAAAGACACTGAGGTCAGAGGTGCAAGTCACTTTCATTAGAAATGCAAAACAGAGGGGGGATTTAAAATACTATTGCTTGTATAGTATGGTCCTAATTCCGATTTCCCACCACTACCATGGCTTCTTTTCATGTAAAGGCAAACAAAAAACAAAAAACCAGACATCATGTATGAATACTTACACATAGCATATTGTCTCTTTTGGCCCTCAGCTAATGAACATTTGCTATTGTGTAAACAATATTAGATTCAATCTGTTCAACAGTGCATGCTCTTGAATCTCACAATGAAGGAAAAATGATCACCTGTTTGCTCTGGTTTTCAAAGAGAGAGAAGCCTAAACCAAACAAAGAATGAAGCTTGCTATAAGTATGCCCAACTCAATACTGGAATTAGGCAATGGCACTGCCAGGTTGAAGTCTGGCTGGAAAACAAGACTTGTGAATCACAAGAACTGGTAGCTAATCTTAGATTAGTGTTTAATTTGTATTGGTTTTTGAGCTATATTATTAATAAATATTGTCAACTTTGTTGTATGTGCAGTACACCCTGCCCACAGGGATGATGTCGTATTGGTTTCTTCACACTCATTATAGTATTAGTATTATTTGGTTGCTTCTTGGCATTGATTTCTTTATGTATTCCAACATCTCTGATATTCCTGGTTAATTTATAGGATATAAAAGGTCTCTCATTACCTCCTGGGATATTTCCCACTAAATACTAATGCTTATTTATGATCACTGTAGGTGTCTTGAGATATGATAAAATGTGAGAGAGCAGTGTAAATGATTATTTTGAACTCTGTGTTGCTTTTTTAACAGTTCCAAATGGTGTCTTTCTACTGCTTTTCTCAAACTTTGATAAATACTATATATTGTGGAAACCTTCTTGCCCTCAAATGTTTTGACAGTACCATGGATTCTGCTTTAAATTCTGCTTCATGAGAAAAAATTATGTTTTATTCTGAGAAATTGACTATATGGAAGATTATACTTCATGGTTGTGGGATGGTTGGTATCAAATCTAAGGCACATCTGTAGAGGTTTTGTTTTGTTCTGTTTTCATAATGAGGTGATTAAATGATTGTCTTCTTTCCTAATTTTCAGATCCAAAAAAATAGACCTCTGTTTTATTTTGTTCACACTCAAACTGTTTATTAGTGATAATAGAATTAGTTGTATTCTGAAATTGTTTTAGATCATCATCATCATCATCATCACCTATCCAAAAGCATGCAGAGTTTTGTTGCCTGTTTTGCTTTCACTTTTCATACATGTTCATCAGTTCTCTCCTTCGGACAATAATATGGATCAATCAGAGCACATTATATTCCATGGGAGGAAAGAGGAGTTTTGGTAGGCAATATAACCCAAATAAATGTCTGATCAATCAGAACAGATAGCAAAGATATAGTTTAGTGCAGGATTGGCTCAAGGTTGAATTGCCATTCACCAATCTGTGGTGGGATTGAAAGCCAGTCAGAACTGTAGTTCCCTTAACCTGTAGGCTAGCCCTCTTCCCAGTCAGTTGTCCCCATCCCTCTGGGCTCCCTGCCATCACACTCAGTTTTCACCATCTTAACCTTCTTGCCCACCAAAGAAACAGCCAGCTGAGCTTGGCACATCTTTTCCAACTTCAGCTTCAAAACGCCTTTGATGAATTCCTCAAGATCAGATTGTCCAAGTAAATGTCACAATTTACCAGTGAAAAATGAATGCCATCACCTCCATAAGGGTAAGCTAAGTAACTAATATTGAGTTGCACAATGGGGGAACCAGTGATACAGACAAACTTGTGGATGATGTCACAATTTGCATTATGCCTGTTGGCAATAATACCTGTGGGGCTACATGCTTCATCTACCTACAGCATACAGAACTGTTCATCATACTGAAGCCATGCACTATTTGGATAAGGCCAAGCACAAATATGATTGAGTTTAGAAACTACACCCATTAGAAACCACACTATATCTGTCTGTCTGTCTGTCTGTCTGTCTGTCTGTCTGTCTGTCTGTCTGTGGTCCAACCCACCAACCAATTGATAAAATTATGGTGTATGTATGTATGTTAGTAGGTTAAGAAACATGCTGTTCTTTACTTCAGTTCAGGGTCTTGAAAATGGCAGAGGGAATCTATCTGTATATTCCTTTTCCAAATCTAACAGGGAACAGATATGCACCCAAAAGTACTCTCATTACATTGTGAGGAGCACTCTGTGCTAGGGTCAGCTTTAGGCAGTGGCAAGGCAGTAGCTTTTGCAAGGTTTGGGACTTGATTAGGAATGCAAAGAAAATTCAAAAATAATCAATTTTTTTTAAAAAAAAAGTATTTTTCAGGTGTTGAGAAACCCCGATAAGAAGAATCCTGGACCGATTAGAATCTTTGTGCTTTGGGATTTATTCTATGCAAAATTCACAATGGTTGTGTTGCAAAGAAAATAGCATATAGTGCTGCAGAGTTGTAGCTGAACCAAAGCCAGTGTGGTTCATTCCCAATGCCTGAATGCAATCTCTGTCAAGGCTATCTGTAGCCCATACATTTGCTGTCCAGGCTGCCAGTGTGAAAGAAGCACCTGAGGAAAAGATTTCATTTGACATACCTGTTGGCATCTCTTGCAAGTCATCTCACAATGAAATGCTTGCCTTTGACTAGCTAGGATCATGAAACAATCAGATCAGGTGCTGCAGCTATTGTAGCCCAAGCAGAAAAGGATGTGGATGTGGCTTTTGTTATAGCTACAGTAGCAGTGAAGGCTGGTAGAGTAACAGATAGTGGGGCAGCTAACACTAAGGGAAGTGGAACTGAGACATAAGGAGGCATCCTTGTTGGCAATGCTACTAGAATAAGTGCTAGGACGGTGGCCAGAACTAGAACAGGGTGCACAGTGAGTAAGAAGGAGGCACAAGGAAGGGATGTAAAGTGCTCAAAGGATAAGCTGTTGGCATTAAAGTCTCATTGAAGTGTTGTTATTATTGACTTTACTCCACTGCTAAGGGAACAAATACCAGTCCCACATGGCAGACATGTTCTCCACTTTTAAGACCACTTTCCCAAATTTTATCTTCATTCATCCTTAATATGGATGCTTTCTACATCATTTTTACACCCTGACACTTGTAACTTTTGTTTTCCTGATTTAGTTTATAATGCAGAATAATATTGTATTCCTAATACATATGACTGTATAAATCCCTAGTGTGCATTTATACAGGTATAAGACTAATTTACTTAGTAGGGCACATATGTGAGTATAGAGTTTGAAGGCTCATCCCATAATCCCAAGATAAATAAGTGTAGAGTGATTCCTTCTGAAAGTACTTTATCTTTTCTTTATTATTGTCATCATCTATTTCTTTCATCTAAGAATCATGACAGGTATATACTTCAATAAGCATCTATCTATCTTCTCCTCTTTTCCTGTCACCAGATTCTTCTTTCCTTAGTGTAGCACCCATCAGCTGACCTCATCAAGTAGTGAAGCACCAAGAAGAATGGATTGCACCACCACCCCTTTTCGTGGAGGACCTCTGTTGTCCTGTGGCACTGACAAAGCTAGCATATTTTTTTTTTGATGGCATAAAGTTCTGTGGGCTACAACCCATTGTTCCAAGAAACATTTGTGAATTTACTAAGAATGTGATGTCAGAGAAACACTATAGTGTTTATACACTGTGTTCCATTTGCTATCCTGTGCCACTGTCTGTTTTCTTAATTCCACCTTCCTTTATCTTGCTACCCAGTTTAGAAACTTATCAGTTTGTTCTCTTTTAGGCAGCCAGTTATCACTGTTGTAATGCTCTTCATTTTTCAACTGTAATATTCTTCAAATCATCAAGGTCACAAAAGGGTCCTAATATGACCTCAGGAATATTTTCAGTTCTTCGTTTTTCTATCATCTCTTATTTTAGAGAAGGCTCTCCAAGTCTTAATTTAAGTCATTAATTAGCATAATGAATTAGACCAGAACAAGGACTTTTGAAAATCTTTGCATTATTCAAGATCTAATAATAATAATTAATCCCCTCAATACAGATCTTCAGTATTCATTGTAACCACTTGATGGTAATTGTCAATCTATATTTATCTTATTTTTGAACTAGATACCTGAAAAGAAGATCTGAATCAAAATTACTTCCTAGGGTTTTTTTCAATGTTTTATATTCCTGAGTCATCTCTAATAAGTTCTATAAAATGGTTTGAGATTTTAAACTCTTATTTATTTATTCAAGTTAACAGAAGGAAGGTGTTCTGATTTCATTTTAAGGGGGTCATACTTCATAACTTTAAGGGGGAAATTCTTCATAACTCTTCTTGCCACAAGTAAACGAACATGGATGGACAATGCCTGAGAGTCATTCATACTTCTTTCAGTTCATCCGTACACAATTCATTACAAAGACCGGCATAGTGCTGGATTGCCTTATTTTCCCCCATATATTTGACTACATTTCTCCTGCAAATGTGAATTGTGCCACCACATGTAGCATATATTAAGCATAAGATCTAAATAATATTTAATAAACAACCCAGACTTTTAATCCTAAATCAGGATACATGATAGATCATTATTTTCCCATTCAGACTCAGTCTGCCCTTTATTGTCAAATTCTGGTGCCTCTGTCAATTAGGTGAAAAGAAGAAGTAAAGTGAGTAAAGCTTTCCCTTCACACAAATGCAAGGGTGCAGGAAACTTCACCTGTTAATTTTCTGTCTGTCTGCTAAAGATACAGGAAATTTACCAAAAAATAATCAGCTGTAAGTTGTAGCTGACTCAGGTTAGTGAAATACTGTTCTTGGGAGATGTATATTTAGATATCTTGAGATCTTGTGATATAGGGCAGGACACAAATATTTTCAAAAAGTAAATAAGCAGCTGCTGAGGCTGCCATTCCCTCAATCAGTTTGCCTCTTGTCCTGTTTCCTTTTACAGTAACCCCCGGGAAGCTGGGACCAATGAATCCAAATTAGTCCCAGATGAACTTAACTGTGAACCAGTTAGGCACTATTGATGATGAGTGATACCTGACCATTAGGAAGGTTCAGGAAGAAGCCAATTCTTCCCATGGCAACTGCCCATATTACCTTACGCACATTGCACTTTGAACCCAGAGCTTGGAAAGCTATGTTTAAAAAGCAATTAGTTCTGTTACTTATTACAATAAAAAAGTTACCCATTCCTGTTACTCATTACGATGATGAAAAAAGTTCACTTGTTACATTACTTGCTGCACTGCTTATTGTTACTTTTTATAAAATGAATTTTATTCATATTATTCTACATAGGTGAACAGTAAAATTCATTACCAAGTCAACCAAACTGATTCAGTCAGCAGACAACGAAGCAACAAGCAGCAATACATTTGTTTTAAAGTCTCAGTGATCAATCTGTTGTAATGCTAAGAGGCCAGGGAAGGAGCGGAATCTTCCATAGCAGATGGGGACAAATCACCATTGAAGACATTCTTCACAAATCCAATGTGGTGTGAAGCTGATCTCAGTTGCTGTGAGCTTGCATTTATAAACTCAATAAAAGGAAACTGCTGCTAATTATTTTTTTATTTAATTTTTTAAAAAATACACAACACAATACATAATACATAATGAACATAGACTTACAAACCCCTTATAACCACAAATTCTTAAAACTCAATCTACTCTACAATTAAATCATAAGTGCTCCCCTCTCCACTGGGACCATTAGAGATAAAACCACTTCCATTCCCTTCATCTGGTTCCATTCCCCTTCCAAAATTGTAATGATTCTTCAGTTGGTTTACTACCTTTTCCCTTTATTAACACATAATCAATAAATTCACCCCAAATATCTATAAAAATATCTCTTTTTAACTCCCCCTTCTTTACTGTAATATTACAAGTCAATTTATCATTAATAGCTGTATCCCATACTTCTTTATACCATTCATTTAAATGAATGCTTTATTTTTCAGTGCTTAGCTATCCTTAGCTTTGCTGCAGTTAATAAAATAGAAATTAAACTTCTTGGACACTTACTTTGTTCCTTATCAAATACTGAGAACAAGGCTAACTTAGGATTTAACTGTTAAGTTTTGATTAGTTATTTCCTTTATCTCTATAAAAACTAACCACTAAAATTTCAATACACTTTCACATTCCCACCACATATGAATGTAGGAGCCAATTTCTTGGCAACCTTTCCAGCACAAACTGGTTTGACTAGCATTTCTTTGACTTAATTTCAATGGGGTTAAATACCATCTCCAAACTAATTTATAAAAATTTTCCTTATAGACATAGATCTCACTATTCTCATGTCCCATATTTTAACCCAGTTCTCAATATTTATTACCTCTCTAAAATCATGCTCCCATACTAATGTGAGTGCATGCTGTGATTCCTCCTCTGCAGACAATAATTTATAAATTTACCCACTATACCTGTCTTTATTTTATTTCCACCTATTTCTTCATTTTGTAATACCATTTATTCAAACTTTGTAAGCTTCCTATATTTACCATTTTTCTTTATCCATTCTTTTGTCCAATTCTCTAATTGTATATAATTATACCAAGACAATTTCTCAGTTCCTAATAAACTTTTCATTTGTTCTTTAGTCTTCATTTTTCCTACCCAATCTTTTAGTTTAATAATTTGTTTTTCTCTTAATAACCTTTCTGAATATCTCAAATTGTCTGGGAAGCTTTTGATATCCACTACTGGACTTAATGGGGAGTATATTGGACTAAAAATGTTCTTGTATTTATACCAAATTGACAACATAGTTTTAAGAAAAGGGTTCTTAATTACTTTAACTCTATTCCTATTTACTTGTCCAAAAAAACTGCTGCTCATTATTTTCCCACAAGTTTTTGTTACTTTTTGAGGGGGGAGATACCTTAAGATTGATAAAAGAATAGCATAAACCCTACAGATGTCCTGCCAAAATGCTTAAGAGTAATTTCTAAAAATAACTAGAAAGTGTTACTTGTTAGTAAAGTAACTTTGCTTCTGCATTATTCTTTTATATTGTTATATTTATATTGTTACTGTTAATGCCTTTGCTATCCAAAAAGCAAATAGTGAAAAGTAACAATGTTCTCCCCAAAACCTTTATTTAAATGAATACTTCACATTGTATAACCCATATGCGGTACCAGGGAATGGAAATAAAATTAGTTTGGATTTATTTTGTTTTAGGATTAGAAAAAAAAGAGATCAATCATCCTGGACTGGATTTTTATGACAAATAACACATTATATTTTTGCAAATTAAAAAATGTTTTCAGCTATTATCAAGTCAATATTAAACAGGGGCAACTCAAAAAATGCAGAGTACTTTGAAGATAAGAAGTTTGTACTCTCAGTTTCAGCTTTATATTTTTGCAAGCCAGTTCTAGCTTTTGTCCCTTCTTCGTTCTCTAGAACAGACTTAAGCATCTGTTTTGCTCACTGTGGTGTGGTGGTATAAGCATTGGACTATGACTTTGAAGACCAGAGTTTCATTCCACGTTCAGCAATGGAAGCCCACTGAGTGACCTGTTCAGGTGTGTCATGTACTCTCAGCCCTGAGCAAAACCTTAGGGTTTGGCTTAGGGTCACCACAAGTTGGATTTGGCTTAGGATTTGGCTTAGGGTCACCACAAGTTGGAAAAGACTTGAAGGCACACAACAACACCAATGTTTGTAGACTGTATGTGCTGGTGGATTGGGAGCTGCATATAGTAGAACTGTCTGGAACCAGCAGTATACGGGGTCTGCGCTATTTTGCTTTGCCCGAAGATGTATATGGTACCCCTCCCCAAACAGTGACTTTGTGGCAATACACCACTGTTTCTCTCTTCCTCACAAACTTATGGGTATTTTAGAAGTAATAAGAAGCACTTTATACTAACAGGCAGATCATCTTTTATAGCCTGCCACCTTGTCACCCATCTTTAGCTAATCTTATAAACTGAAAACTAAAGATGCCAGTGAACTTTGCCACAACTTTGCTGCTGCCAAAATATGTTGGTTGAATTGTTTTCTTACTAACTATCTGAACATAAAGATATCCCCATCCTGGTTCATTCTAAAGACTTGCCTATCCAATTATTCTGTCACCTAACAGTGGCCTACCCTGTTTTCTTCAGACAAGCCACAGGCGCTCTGGTGGCGCAGTGGTTAAATGCCAGTACTGCAAGCCACAAGATTGTGAGTTTGATCCTTCCCGGCTCCAAGGTTGACTCAGCCTTCCATCCTTTCTCAGGTCGGTAAAATGAGTACCCAGCTTGTTGGGGGCATGTATAGAAATGTTTCAAAATACATGCTATTTGTAAATTGTTCGCCGCCTCGATCCATATGGAGAGGCAGGATACAAATAGATAGATAGATAGATAGATAGATAGATAGATAGATAGATAGATAGATTGCGATGGTCATATTCCGTCCCAACCTTTGACATTTAGAAATGTACTACATCTGAACCAGACATTTGAAAACTTGCTCCTTTTGAATTAAAACTCCCAGAATCCCTTGGCATGTTTTCCAAGGTCTGGTTCTATATACCGAAATATACATCTGGTTACCATGGTTAATCACTATCCACCATGAATTTGTACATTTTTTTTAAAAGCCTTATAAACTTGAGATTGCCACCACAACCACCTGCTTTTATGTTTCTTGACGACAACAGTTTTGCTGTATTTATTTATGTTTCATCTAAATTGCCCTCTTTGTACCAATAAACTGAATCACATTTTAATGAAGGAAATTTCCTGAACTCTAACTTATAATGTTTTCTAATTTATTAAAGGTTGTCGTCATTTCCCCAAGATTTGATGAGAACTCTTTAGTGGTCATTGTGACCTTTAAATATACACCTGCAAGATAAAAAGAGAGAGCTTAAAGTGCAGATGCCAGACAGCAGTGCATTTAAAACACCAGTACAGTTGTGAACATTAGGTAAACAGAACATTGTAGAATGTAGCATGCAGAGTAAAAAATATTGAGGAAACATCTGATCTTATTGAGCTGCCAAGTCATTTCCTATATGGAACTAGAGAAACACTGCCTATAATAAAGAGACATGTGTTCCTGGATCTGCAAATGGCACACTGTTGTTGAAACAAGGAACAATGGTTCATCACCAAGTCTGCCTTATGCTGCTGGGAACCTCTCCTGGATCACTGTGGGAATCAAATCTAGAACAAATCTGCCTGGCAAAATTAGACTTCCACCCAAAAGTTCTGACTCTAGTTATCAACAAGGGATACTTTAAAGGTCAGTACAGAGAGTGATGGGACATTCTTCAAAACTGATTTTCAGTTGGATTCATAGAGTAATAGAACTGGAAGAGGCTTCATTGGCCATCTAGTCCAATCCCCTGCTCAATGTAGGATCTCCAACTAAACTAGCTGTCCAATCTCTTTTTGAAGACATCCTAAGAAGAAAACACCACCACCTCTTTAAACAGTTGGTTCTATTGCTTTTACTGTCATGAAGCTTATTTTAATGTTCAATCAAAATCAACCCTCCTATAACTTCAGACCATTAGATCTGGTGTTATTATCTAGGGTAGCAGAGAACAGACCTGCCTTTTCCTCTCTGTGACAGCCCTTGAGGTATTTAAAGAGTACAATCATGTTGTCCATCGGTCTTCTCTTCATCAGACTGAACATGTCCAGCTCCTTCAACCTTTCCTCATATGTTTTGTACTCCATACCTCTTAATATCCTTGTTGCCCTTCTCTAAACCTGCTCCAACTTGTCTGTATTCTTGAAACGAAACACAATCCAAAACTCACAAGGGAGTGATACCTTTCTTTTTCTGTATACCTCTTACATCTTTGGATTAACAATGGAAGGAGGAATTAGATTTGATATTTTTAGATTTAGTTAGATTTAATCTCAAGGCTTCCAGTTACACAGGAATCCACTGAAAGGGGGTTAGAAAAGAGACGTGTCATGAAATATCTTCATGGTTCATGGGTGTACAGGTATAAAGCAGAATTTTCTCACTATGACTCTTGTGCTTGAGAAATATCTGTGGCATTCATCATTTTGACTAGAGTAACCAGATGCGAAGGTAGACTTAGAAACCTGGGAATCTGCTTCATACTAATTCAGACTACTGGTCCTTCTAGGCTAGCAACATCAACTCTGAAGCCAGTGTCATGATTTCATGCAGGATTCTTTCCTAGCCCTACCTACTGATCCCTGGTATTTCCCAGTGGTGTCTCATTCAACTATTAACCAGGCCTGGTTGGCTTAACCTCTGACATCCACAGACAAGGTTCATAGGATCAGGCTGGTATGATGGCATGTGGTGTTTAGCTCTATCTGTTTGGACAAGAGAATTTCTTTAGGTATCTGTTGCCATAGAGGGATAAGAAAAATTATACTGCACAAGTGTATAAACAACTGAATCCTGTCCTTTTTTGCATCTAACCAGCCCACTCATTGTTAACAGGGCACTTTGTGTATCAAGATCTGTGTGTGAAATATAAAAAGCCTCCTGTCCCCATCTGTTCTCTTGTGTCCCTAAATCCCACAGGAAGTAACAGCCTTGTTTCTGAGTGGATGTGTTGTTCCTGACAGATCTAGATCTAACCATTCCAGCTGGGCCTCCATGTCTGTTTTAGAGATACAGCCTTAACAACACTGCCCAATGGGGCTTATGTTGATATGTATAAAATAAGGTGAACTGAGGTCCAGCTGATCAGGAGTTGCTGTGCTATAAAGTCTTTCCCAGATGTTGAAAAATTAGTATGCAATGACTACATTGTACCCTTGGGAGTCAGGACTAGCAATTAGTGGTGCCCCTATAGACTGATAAAGTTATTAACCTGCCAGTCATACCAAATCACCACTTATGGAAACCACAGTGAAGGTGAGACAAAGGGGGAACCATAACTCACCTATCCTTCTTTACGCTGGTCTAAGGATTTTTAAAATTAGTATTATTCTTGTTCAAAACTAGTGTATGTTTTTACACAGAATGGCTGCACTCAAAAAAGAAATCCTTAATGTGTAATCCTTTCCATGAAATGTACCTGTTATGCATATATGTGTGAGACACAATGTGGCAAGGTACATTCTTTCCTAGAAGAAGTGTTCCTGTTAAAGATTCCAGCTGTAGTTTCTCCAAACAAGGTGTATTGCCCATTACTGTGCTTCCTCCTCCTTTAAAATTGCTATTACATGGTTGCTGAACAAACTTAGTTTTCATTCAGTTCAGTAGGTGTCATTCTAAGGTCAAGGTATATTGAACCTGAAGACTAATAAGTGGGTGATGCTATTAAATGCTTCATCCCCATTAATGCAAATACCATTTATATTACTTGATAATGTAAATAATGCAACACTGGAGTCATAGCTTTCGGAATATAATTGATCCTGATTTTAATTATATATTCATGTTGTCTAAATGCCCATTTCCTTTCCTTGCACTATCTTCTTCTAATGGTTCTAGGGCCAGATTCAACCATTAGCCTAGTTAGAAAACCTTCTGCAAACTATCGTTTAAACTTTCTGCAAGAATGATTTGATCTCCTTTAGCAGACATTCGGTAGAGAAGGAGAAGGAAAAGAAAGCAGGAGCAGGGAGGGAAGAAAGGATGGAGGGACATTATAAAAAGAAAGAGAAATGGGGTGGCCATGTCCACTTCTGTTCTGGCCCAGCTTTTGTATTACAGTGTGATCCTCAACAGGAAAAAAAATTCTGACCTCTTTATTTATACTGAAGTTGAGATTTGGCAAACGCACATGAAATCATATGCTTCATAAGCATAAGAAATTACTCTGAGAAGATGATAAATGTTCCTCATATTTTGAAATTTCATATCTTGAATTATATAAATTTCATATAAAAAAGAAAATAATGTGAAATCCCACCCCCACCCCCCAACTGGGCTTCAATGGTCTTACAGAGACACATTTGGTCTTCAGCATTTTACAGAGGTTTTGCATGAAGGAAGATCTCTAAATTTCATTTACATTTTTCTGTGGAAGAATACAGGAAATAAGCTAGAAATATACACTATCTCTAACAGAATTTTCTAGTTCTAAATCTGTTTTCATTTCCTGCAATAAAGCATTGATGTTTTACCTGGAAGAGACCTCCAAATACACTTTAATTTTACATAGGTAAGATTTCAGTAGCTGTCAGAGAACTGGGTTATAAATAGCACTGAACTATTTCTTCATATGCGCATAGTGAATAAGGAGGTTTGAATTCCTTGCCATTGGAAAAGAAAGAAGTTTCATCCTTAAGGCTAATACCTTTCTTAATTAATATATTCAAATAACTTTGTAAAAACTAGGCAGCTCACAAAAGAATAACCCTCTTCACAAGGTGAAGTATGAAGCCCCCCAACCCCCCCCCCACATGATTCCCTAAAGATAACTTCTAAAGCTTGGATAACTCAAAGTAATACTTAAGAAAAAGCAAAAAATGTTCTGAGATGATAAGAGCTTTCTGGTTCCTGATAACACTTGCCATTTATTTCTGTGAGGATCAAAATGTTTCTGGAATCTGAACTGGACATTCAAGTGCTTTGAGGAACTGAAAAGAAAATAGACTTCATCTTTTCTTATATACTGCACACTCTCATGATTCTGGCTTTTTATCCATGCACTTGGATTGAAACTGTTACAGAAATGGTAGAGAAATGTTTTCAACTTGGGGACCACATTCACTTTTCATAATCCTCAGGTGTCAAAACCAGTGAAGGGACATTCATACCACAATGTAGCCATAACCAGAAGTAGGCAAAGCCAAACGATCAAAATTCTCTTTATCTCCTGCATCAGTGTTGTCTCTGCCTCTCTCTCTATCCGTTTCTCTGACAGATATTCTAATTATGTTAGATCTCATGCACCAGGAACACAGATAGGAATCTAAAAATTCTAGCAATGCAGGAACAATAATGTCCCATATCACCAGATGGGAAAGAAGATATCTGAGAGGCATGGTTAAGAGGGCACAGGCTAGCAACAGGGGTGGCAAGATGAAGTGAAAGCCTGACAAACTCAAAGTTACCCACATATTCTGTAAGGAACCATTCTTCATCTCTCCTTATCTAAATTTGGTGTAGGAAATTACAGAGGCAAAATGGAGGACAATTCTCTGCACTTTAAATGAGTCCTATGTTATAGCATCCTTATCTCACAGAATAATGCAAAGATCAATGGGTGGGGGAAAAAACTTTATTGCTAGGGCTGCTTTGATTTATTAAATTATACATTATATTTTGTTGATATCTCAAAAGTACAACTTTTGGGAATTTGATGATATGAAAATATATTTAATATATTTAAATTTCATTGTTTCAAAAAAAAAATTCAATTGATAAGTGGAATAAAAATAATTTCACCAGCTGGCATTCTTAAGAAATATATCTGTGATGCCACAGCTTTATCCTTGTAACACTCTCATTCTTTACAGTGTTGAATTTCCCTTTCCCAGTTCCTACCTAAAAAATAGCCTAAGTCCCAAAGACCTTCTCAAGATACACAAGGAAGTTGCCGAAGTCCAGGGGAATCTTTGGCATTCTTTTTCTTTGAAACAAGAACAAGAACAACAACAAAAACAGGTATTTGTGCAGAATAGCACAACAGAAGCCCTGGTGGCGCAGTGGTTAAATGCCAGTACTGCAAGCCACAAGGTTGTGAGTTCAATCCTGCCGGGCTCCAAGGTTGACTCAGCCTTCCATCCTTTCGCAGGTCAGTAAAATGAGTACCCAGCTTGTTGGGGGCATGTGTAGAAATGTATCGAAATACATGCTATTTGTAAGTTGTTTGCCGCCTCGATCCATATGGAGAGGCGGGATACAAATAAATAAATAAAGAAATAAAGAAATAGCACCAGATGTGCCAAAAATGAGAAACAAGAGGGATTGTAAATACACACTGTTAATAGATGCAAATTCTGTAATAATGTATTCATACTTTGAAGACCTTTTTGGTCAAAAGAAATATTATCCAGAAATCTATCTGTATATATGTATATTGAATACATTATTCTGTTTATATAATTTGCATCTTATTAGTAGTGTGTATTTACAAGCCCTCTTGTTTTTGGTTTTTGGAACTTCTGGTGCTATTTCTATTGTGTTATTCATTTTCTTTGAACAACTGATTACCTCCCATGTTATTTCACAAATTGCTTTTGAAACTGTCTCCATTTTCAAAAGCAATTCTCCATGTGACACATCAAAGTCCTTTTTGAGAAAACCATTGGGCTTACTCAACCTGTTTCACAGGCCTTCAAGTCTTCACTGTCAAGAAAAATATGGGTGTTCTCCCTCCAAAACATATATTTCTCAGAAACATAGTATTTTAAAATCTTACCTTGAACATATACTTCTGTGAAAGGTATTCCCAGAATCCTGCTTTAATATGAAATTACACATGGAAAATAGCTAAGCCAGGCTAAATGCTGATAGTAAGAAATTACAGTTTGGTTTTGTTTTTTAAGAGATAAAATATCTGTGAGTATAGCCATCCAGCACAGGCTAAACTAATTTTATTCCCTTATTATGTCTAACATTTGCTTCTGTATTTCTTCATTACAAGTAGGACTTCGGATAGGGCTGGTGAAGAAAGACATTTTTGAAGGAAGTCAATTCCTGTAACGATTTTTAAGCTGAATGTGAAGCAGAAGGCTATCTTGCAAAGAAAGTATTTGAAGTTCATTCTCCCACTAATTCCAATCACAACAGAAAAAGCTTGAAACATGCCAGGCCTACTTGGCTTGCATCTGATCTAAGACTCAATTTAGTTCATGTCAAAACTGCATGAACTGGCATGAAGGCTCTAATGTTTCATTGTTTGTTACTGTTTTATTTTTGAAGGGCCAGAAGCTTGTTAGCCAAGGATAAGCAGTATGTTGCTTGCTCCTGCACTGAACAACATACATTCAGATAATCAGGGACCTGTGTATACTCAGGATTAAACATATCAAAATAATACATCAAATTCTACATTAATAAAAGCTGGATTCTATGCACTGTCCAACTTAAGCAACTTTGCTTTTTATTCAGTAACTAGCCTATACACCCAACGTTGCCTGGGATTTTATTTTTTCATAGTTAATATTTGAGAGAAAAATTTGAGATCCTGTGTCTCTAATTCCCCAAACTGTCTTGTCCAGTACCTGTAATTTCCCCCAAATTCTCCAATCCAATCTGTACTCAGAGTTATTAACATACAGAGGCTGGTTTCCTGAGGGAAATACATTGCCCTCCTCCTTGCTGCTAGGCCTCATCTCCATAGCAACCAGCCTGAGGCCCAAGAGAGGCTGAGAATTCTAGAGGCCCCTCCCTAAACTGCCAACCCTAGGATTCCATAGAATCTTCATAGGAAACTAATCATATGAGGTCTTCGCCTGACACAGCCAATCATATGAAGTCTTTACCTGACATAGACAAAAGACAAACTTTGACTTTTATATAATAGATGGGTATTGCACTGAAATACCAGAGCTTAATACCAATGCTTACCACTGTCATTCCCTTTCTTCGTCCTAGATGTTGGCTAGGATACCCAGCACTTTGAAACATCTGCCCTAAGAGTTGAATTAGATGTGATGCTCAGTTTAGGACTGTGTGGTCCCACAATGATTTCCTCTACATTTTCCAGCAACATCCAGGGAAGTTCACCTTTGTCATTTCACAAGTTCTACTATCACAAGCAGCATAAGCCAATCATATTGTACTAAACATAGAGGAAGGGAGATCTGGAAACTAGGTTGCCCTTCTTAGAAATTTCACATCAAGTAGCATATCTGGGAGTCTGACTTAGCAAGTGAGGCACAAGGCAGGTGGGAAGGGCTTTTAGCATGAGATAAGTAAATGCTAATGTGTGAACCTGACACTGAGTCAGGGTACTATTGAGTGACAAATCACCAAAATGAGACCTATCAGAAATACCCTATCCAGATTTTGTTAACAATGTAAATCTTCACTCTAAGTTATTTTCACATGCAAGCAAAAATAATTTGAAAAGTTTTCAAATTATTTTCAGAAGTCCTGAAATATTAAAAATCTCATGGCAGTTGACCATTTTTTGTCTGGTTGTCTTGAAGGGCTGGACACCCTAAATCATGGAAATGAAAAAAAAAATCATCAACATCTCTTACTTTTACATGGCCTAAATTATGTAAAGGCACCAGATCCTGTTTGCTCTTGGAAGTGAAGCAGGGTCAGCCCTAGTTAGTACTTGAACAGGAGAACGCCAATTAATACCAGCTGCTATAGGCTATATTTCAGAGGAAGGAGCTGGCAAAACATCCAAATACCTCTGAGTATTCCTTGCCTAAGAAAACCCTATGAAGTTCGTGGGCTTGCTATAAATTGACAGATGATTTGAATGTACATACATTCCTTACTCGGGATGGGCCAAGCAAATCCTCAAATTCTGGGCAAGGATTTGAGATTCACGAATCCAAATCCCTACACCAAAATAGGCAAACTGAATCTTTTGAATCCATCAACCAAATACTTTGTTGGAGACTGGGATGCCTGAAAACCCGGGAGACGAGACACACAATGGGAGATGGCAAGTAGGTGAGTTTTTCCCTTGCAGTAATAATGACCTTTGCAAACAATTTCAGAAATTACATCTGGGGTTGTATACTAAGATATTTAAATTGAACATTTAATATTTAAATTCAGCACCTGACTAGAAGGTACAGGCTTGAGATATCAAAGACAGCTGAAAGATTCCTTTGCATAACTCCTTTGGAAAGCTCTTTCACACACAATTCTGGGATTTGTAGTTTTACAAGGTGTCACAGCCTTCTCTGCCAAGGTGTGCTGGTGTATCATCAAACTACAAACCCCAGGATGCCAGAAGGAGCTATGCAAAGAAAAGCCAGTTTCAACCTTGATTATCTCTCTACTGTAGTATGTGGTCCTGTTTACACCGGAAGGCATTGATCCACATTTTCCTGCCTGTGTATAGAAAGGGCCTTCGTGTCATTTTCAATCTGGGGAGATCCTGAGGCAAAACTATGACAATTGTCCTGGCCAGATTTTTTCAGAGGGATGTTTGCCTTTGCCCAGGCTTTTACTAAGACCGAGAGAGTGCGTCTTGCCCAAGATTATCCTTCTTTTCCTTGCTTTTTAAACCCCTTTTTAAAAAAAGGATTTGAAAGATTTGAGATTCATGAGATTTGTGGATTCCCAGAACCTTCCAGGGATTCAGAAAATTCTGGATTCGTTCCATCCCTATTCTTTACTTCTATACCTTCTACAGCAAGGATGTTTTGTTTCCCAAGACCTGCTCACCTGTTCAAACAGTGCAGTCAATGCAAGTTAACAATCAAATGCTAAAAGTACTGAACTTCAGGTGGAGGGCAGCCAATACACTCCTCATAAAGGGCAGTGATGTATTTAAGTCTTTTACTCCAAGTCTCAAGTCAAGTCTCAAGTCTCTATCTTCAAGTCTCAAGTCCTTGAAGATATTTTCAAGTCAAGGAGCCAACTTTGTATCCAACCTATATTCCAGAATTTCTGGACAAATAAAGTCAGTTTTAACAATTTAAAGAGAGTCAGCCCTCCATGTTTGCAATTTTGCCATCTGCAGCTTTGGAAGTGGGGAATAAGGTCCTTCTTACTCCCCTTTCCTGAAGCTAGAGGCTTTTGTGCCAATGGGGGTAAGAGTCTCCTTCGGAAGTGGAGAACAAGATCGTTCTTACCTCCCATTTCCAAAGCTAGAGGATTTTTCAGAAATGGGGAATAGGGCCTTCTTACTCTCCATTCCTGAAGCTTTGCCTAACACATTTGCTGTTCCCCTCTGAGAAATGCATCCTGAACTCTGGGGGTGAGTCTTGTCTTTTGCTCTTAGGAAACATTTTAGAAGGCTTCTCTGATATGAGTGGGGACAGGTTGCTGAGCAGACCTCAAGCCTGTCTCAAGCCCATTGCCTAACCTGTTTGCTGTTCCCCTCTGAGAAATGCACCCACACTTTGGGCCTGAGACAGATTGTCATGTGACCAGGCAGAAAGAGATGGAAGCATTGTTCAAAGTTGTAAGGTTTCTGGATGAATGTGTTACGCTACTGAACCAAGGGCAGCAAGTCAGTCACTAAAAACATACAAGTCTCCAGTCAAAGTAAGTCAGTGCATCATTTATTGCCGAGTCATGTCACTGAAGTGACATAAGTCTGACTTGAATCCGAGTCAATTGACTCAAGTCTACATCACTGATAAAGGGGAAACAAAATGTCAAGGATAAACACAGGAAAGACTCAGAGGTCCTCTTTTAAGCTGAAACCAAAAGAGAACAAGCCTGCTTTCTGTCTTGTTCTGCTTCTTGTTGTTGGAGACGTAGTTTTCATCTGTCTCTTTTCTGTTCCAGCCATCATCTGAAAACCACTCATTTTTTTCACTTCATTTACTAGTATGTATATATATAAGCTTCCTTATGCAAGTATCATCTATTATTTCAAAATATTTCTCCTCCAGGAATCACATAGCCAATCAGATCTTCTATAAGATTAACTGAAGTTATTATGGACTGAGGGCAATGTATTGGGTTGCTTTCCTTTTGAAGTAGTTACAGATCACTTATTGACTGTGATCACATCACCATTTCATATAGCCAAATATATTTGTAATAACATGACAAATTCTAATTCAGGACTCTCTGCATTTTATTGTGTTTCCATCCTGCATGCACGAACATTTCCACACTTTGAAAAAAAGATCGGTTGGTGGTTTTTGGTTTTGGTTTTCAGAAAAGGCAATGATATTTCTTTAAAGTTTTCCCTTTTTTTGATTCAAGCCTTATTTGTGCTTGAATTTAGTTGGCAAGGTTTGTGCTTGAATGTAGTTGGCAAGGTTTTGGTGTTTGCAATGCACAATTGTAAAATCACGAATATCATAACGCCACTTCTCAGATTCTTCTATTACCATCTCCGTCGCTCTATTTCTTTTACCATTCAAATATAACAGACACAAAGCACTATTAATTTAGCTTACAAAGTTTGTCATCTGAAGTGTAGGGGCAATGAAGGTTACAAAGGACATGAAGAAGGAATTAAAATAAAAACACAAAGCAAAGGGAAATAAAGATCGATTTCTTTCTCTTTATTGAGTACTGGAGTTAGGTAAACTGATTTTGCAGTGAGGTCATCAGTCACAATTGGACAGTAATTTGAAAATGGATTAGTTCACAGCAGCAATTTCTGGTCCACAGACTTTTTTTTTCCCCTCAGCAGAAGGTAATTCAGTGCTGCCAAAGACCTCATAAACTAGTGAGGTCCAATGCCCATCTAATGTGCTGTAATGTACTGGGGGCACACTTCAGTGACTGCAAAACAATGCTGTAGCTTGCATATTTATTTTTGTGTGTGTATGTCTTCTGGTCTCCATTGTCAGTCCACAGACATTATGTTATATTATTTCATTTTAAGAGACAAACACTCCAACAAACCTCCTCAAGAAGAGTGCTTGACTTTAGAGAATTTTAGAATCCTACATGGAATACATCCAGGGCCAGTCTCTGACAAATCAGTTGATCTAGCACATTCATTACTTAACAGTTTATTTTGTCTCTTTTTCCATCAAAACCAGTTTCTATGAGGCGACTGTACTAAACAGCTAGTGCTATATTCCAGCTAGCTGGCTGACCTGATCATGAAAGAAACGCAGTATCTGGAATACAAGCTTATCACATTTGCAATTAATTACATGCAGAAAGATTGAATGTGAAAATGCTATAGCATTATTAGGATAAACTGTGATGAACTGCCTACATTTTGATGCTTTGAATGTCTGGATTTCAGGATGTAGCAGATGCCCTATTCCTTACTTTGCCCAGTGCAGAACAAGTCTATGTATTCTTAGTTCCCTGTTTGTCCATGCTGTCGTGTATGTATGTGTGTGTGTGTATGTAGTAAGTGCAAACCTGTTGCATTGCTGCAGCAGCTGAGGCCCCACCAGCCCGCCATCTGCATAGCTAACCCACATAATGAAAAACTTTGTACATCCAGATTGGTTTGGTTCTGCTTATGTAGTTCTACATATGAACCGGGGGCTGGGGGCTGGGGTGGCAGAGAGATTACAAATAAAGTAATTTCTTTTATACCTCTCTGCTGGCATACAAAGCAAGGAAAGTTGCCTGCCAGATGGTGGACACTGTTCTCCGTGTACCTTTATTTATTTGACTGTCACTTAGCAATTAGGAAGACTGTCATTATTAAAGTCTGGCTTCAGATGCAAACTGTTTCAGATGCCAATCTTATTGGGAGCAGTAAATTCTAGTTTCTAACTGGCCGTAGGGAGAATACAGTGGGTTGAGTGGAATAATTAGAAGCTGTTTGTAATGCTTTTGAGAAGACTTTCTTTTAATTGACAACAGAATCTGGGAACTTGAGAGCTCACCTGCCACTGTTGAAATTGGGAGGTTTCAGGGCTGGCCTTTAAGGCAGCAGGGGGGCAACTTTGACAAGGGGAATGGAAGGACACCTGTTTCTACTGCAGCCCTTTATGTCTTTTAAATTGCATCTAATCTGCTGCTGATCATTAAGTTTGGGGTTTAGAGCCCCGCTTCTTAGAATGTAACCAAATGTCAGCATCTAGGTTAATAAACAAAATGACACTTTGTGATTATTGGATGGCAAATTAGTAATGAGGTATGTGTTCCTGACCTATTGGAAAATTAAAAACATGTTTAAAAAAATCACACCCCTGACCCTGGGAAATGAAAGTGGTTGCTTAAAGGATTAGAAAAAAATGAAAATTAAGTTATGTGGATTTTATAGAGGAAAACTGGGTGACATGTAATAAGGCTTTTATTGAATAATGTTGGCGATGATGGGGATGACCTCCAAGGGGATCAGAGAGAAGATTTTTCTTCCTGAGGTGAAGGAAAAATTGGCCTGGGTGAATCAACTACATCTGATATAGCAGACTGGTTTGTGGAGCTGAATCAGGAAGGCTTTATGGCCCAGGAATCCTATACAAAAACCTAGCTAGAGGTTGCTACAATTGTCTCTCCCCCTATATCTGCCTGAGGGGGTTGCCTCACTCTTCTTGATGATAGGTCCAGTCCTGGAGGAGATGTATGAGAGAGCATGAGTACAGAGGTAGGTAAACAATGGTTGTTGTGCACATACAAATTGTCAAAGGGATGAAGCACTTGTCAGCATGGTCATGCAATGTCAGGATGTAAGGAGGCAGACTTACTCTTGACTCCATCATTAATGGGCCCATTTGTTTTGTCAAAGATGCCTTAATTGTGAGACTTTTAGTATGGACACCCAGGTGAACTATGATGGCAGAACCTTTGGCCATTTCCACACAATGGGGCTAAGCTGATTTTGGGACAGGATGGCAGCAGTCGGCAGATCATGTTTCCGCATGACATCATCATTGGCCTATTGTCATCCCATACCTGCACTCATACAGTTTTCACAAAATGGAAAAAAAATCTGTTTTGTGCCTGCAATCACATAGCGATCCCAGCTGTGCAGAAGCCATGGAAGCACAATTACAATACTTCCTTCAGTAGTGCGGCAATAGAAAGCGCCCACCTGCACTGCAGAAGGAAAGAGGCAATGGTGAGGTGCAGAGGAGAGCATTGCTGATGTGCTCCCTTCTGGACCCAGAATTGCAGCACAATGACAGAGAAAAACATTGTCCTGTGGAAATGGCCTTAATCTTGCATTAGGGAAAGGAGATTTGATGGAAGTGGGACTACCCTACCCTGATCTCCAAAGAGAATTCATTGATCTGTGAAGTGGCAGAGAGCAAAGCAGGCACAGCTGTATCACAGCAGACTCTACTTGCCTCAGGGAGAGTCAGTGTGATGTCATGGTTAGCCATTTGGACTGGGTTAACAAAGTGGCTGTCTTCTTGGTTGTTACTTCTATCACAGAAAATCTGGTACCAAATTCAAAAATAACATGAAAATAGTAGGGATAGTTCCTATGCAACAAAAAAGAACAACAATTCATCACATTACAGCTAAAAAATACGCACATATGAAATGAAACAACCATGTCAGGCAAGATGTATATAAGTAAACAAAAACATTTTGAACCTTCTAGACCACGTGAAGGCTTCTTCTAAAATTTAGCTAGGGATGACTTTTCAGCAGTGTCATCTTTTCTTACAGTTTAAATTCTTGTAATCGAACTTGTAACCCATTCATTTCTAACATGTTGGAGAAAACTAGTGAGAAAGACTTATCTGCTCACCCCTTTTTTCTCCACTTTGCTGTTCATGGATGATTCTGGAGGCGGCTGCTGTTTACCTGTCCCATTGTAGACAGCACATGTGGCTACAGTTGAATTGGCAAGAGTAGAATCCTCCTCTTTTCCAGCTCAAGATTTCTTTAATACATTGTTTACTGCAGGCACATTGCTTCAACCCAATACTGAAAGCCTGTGTTTCTCCAGCCCTCCTTCGCCATCCTTCCAATGCCAATGCTGAAGAAAAACATCCTCCCAGACAAGAGATAAAATAGGGAAAAGGGGATGATGCATACTAATGTCAGTCTTATTTTTCGAGTGCCACTGAGAGGCCTTTGCATCCTGCAAACAGCCCAAGGCATGCTGAATATGCTCATTGTCAGAAATGAAGCAAGCAATAGAAAAAATGGAAAGGAAAGAGTAGTGTAAGAAGGAAAAACACATCTCAACCACAGCATAAAAGAGACAGAGAAAGAAACGGGGGGAGTTTAACATCACAACTTTCCAGGTCAAGCCTGGGAAAATCAGATATTATTTGCCTGGCTAAAATGACATCACAGTAGGTCCTAAACAATATTTCCAGAGGCCCATTCACCTTATACCACTATAGTACTATTATTCCACTTTAACTGCCATCTTTCCATCCTATGGACTTCTGGGGTTAGTAGTTTGGTGAGGCACTGGAGTGCTCTGGCTGAGAATTCTAATGCCCGTGATATATTGCAAATCACAGGATTACATGAGATGTTGCTATTGCAGTTAGTTCACGTGAAACGTAGCATGTGATTATGTTGTTTGGATGGGCCCCCACTGAAGCAAATTTCATAGCTGGAGTTCCTATACCATTTTATGTCATTTCCCAGCTGGGCCTGGTTCCCCTAATGGTGTGTGATAGGTTTCAGGGGCACTTGAACGACGATCTTCAATCTGGCAGGCAATCTGTCGTCTTCCTATTCAACATCACCTTTCAGGGATCTAAGACCATCATAGTCTGAAAGTGTCACTGGCTCTTTCCTCAGGCATCTATTATTACTGGCATAGTGTGACAAGAAAACATGCTGAAGCTTCTGTGAAGTTGAGGTAAAACCAGAAAAGCACAACCTATTTTTCCTTTCCATCTTAAAATAAAGTCAATCTCTGGGATACTCATAATGGGAACAACGAATAGAAAAACTGATGTATACCAAGAATGGGAAACTTGTATCCCTGCAGGTAGAGAAAGAAGAAAGAAAATTTAATTGATCAGTCATAAGACTTTGACTGATCCAATCTGTAAATTAGCAAATATATGAACATAATAGCTGTAAAATGGTACATAGACATGGTTCAGGTGCAGCAGGCACCTGCTTAGAAGCTAAGCTATGGGTAGAGGGTAAGGTCAATAATAACTGCCCACACTTTGTATGCCACATGTCCTAGGTATCTGCCTTTTATCTAAAACTTAAGAGAACTCCTTCTGGTATAGGCAATACATGCAGATGTTTCAGTGCCTGCATTGAAGCACAAGACTGGAGCCTTCCTGGTCCATGTAGAAAAGCCAACTGGCTCAACACTGAATATGTCTTCAGTGGTGATAATAGCATAATCAATATAACTGAAGGCAGGAGGCTTGGAAGGGGTGGTGGGGATGGGAATGCGCAGGCCATAGCACATAGCATACAGCTCTTTTACCCTGCGCCTTTCTCCTGCTTCCATCACTCTAAGCAATGGTAGTTCTGACCTTGTAGGCACTGCATCAGTCTGACTCAGTATTACACAGATTTACATGATAAGAGATAGCATATGTTCATAGGCTGGAGACACAGAAAAAAATGTCTCTTTTAAAACGGTGCCTGCCACATGCAGTTTGTTTTTTGTTTTGTTTTTAAGGAAACAAAACTCTCTGCATGTGCATGTATTTGGCATTTGATTTTCTGCCTACAGCTATACAATTTTTGAAGCCCATGCTTCCTCTTCTGCAGTGAAAAAATATCACTTCTATGGAACTAAAATGTGTGTGTGTGTGTACTGTAGGCTTTTCAACAAAGCTGTTTTTAATTCAGTCAAGATTAATGCAGGCTGTATCCTGAGTAACAGAAATTCCGCTTGTTCCTTGCCCTAAAATGTAACTGTTATTGTTACAACACACTTGTACTAAAACATTTCACTTGGAAGAAATTCAATATAATTTCTCTTGCTCGTTTAAAATATGCTTTAGGATATTATTATTTTTAACACTCCCAGGTGGAATGAAGCTTGCTTTTATTTTAAATGCATGCAACAGCTAACATAATCTGGATTTTTAAAGGAAAGTTTCAGTGCAGTCTATTAATCAGGACTGTTTTAAACTGGCCTTCTTTAATGCTTCTCTCAGGAACTCAAACACCTGTTATTTCATCATGTGCATTAGAGTGGAATGTACTTTGGTGCTGGAATTGCTGATGAAACTAAGATACCCCTTTGCAGAAATCCAGTTTGTAATAAATAATGTTCCCTCTCCCCATTTCAAATCCCGCTACTTGAGAAAATGGTAATAATATGTACTTTAATTCTTAAATGATGTGAAGCATAAAATCCTAATGGGTACTCACAATTTTGAATATTAATTATAGCATTTTTTTAAAAAAAAAACTTAAGAAAAATATTCAAAATCACATTTTAATTGGGACTATGGGACTTTCTGTTCTATATCTATGAGTACTTATACATTTATTGTATAAAGAAATGACAGCGTTATAGCTTAAGTAAATGCTTTATGCTGCTTTGCTTTGTAAAAAATCTCTGATGAACTCATTTGGTTTTACTTTGTGGAAGTTTTACATTTCCATAAGCTATAATCAAAGTCCCCATGTTCAGATTAACAATTGGTGATAACAGAGTTTTATATAGAGTAAACATTTCCTGACTCTGGCTCGGTGCTGTCATGAATGGTAGAGGCAGAGAGCAGGTTTATACTATAAAATATGTTTAAAGCAGTCCAAAAGAGTAAATCTAATAGAAAGAATGCAAATAACATCCAAACTTGTTGCTATCCAAAAGTAGGAACAGCTTATTTTATTTTATTATAGAGGGTGTCTGAAAAACTGTCACAGAGACTACACTTGTGTTGGGGAAAGTTTGCTTTGTTTGTTTGTTGAAATATTTGTGTCTCATAGTCTATCATGAGATCCCAGGAACACATGAAATTAAGTTAGTATAAGCATGTTAATTAAATTCCAGATAAAAACAATAAAATAATTTAAATAGCACATTAAACAGAAAACAGCAGAAAAGGCTTAAAAAGTTAAAAGTATTTTCCTGTAACCTTTAAATTATGACACTAAAGCCTTAATGAAAAACAGTATTTTAACTTGGTGCCTAAAAGAAACCAATGTTGACACCGAGCAAGCTCCCAAGGGGAGCCACTAGCCATTCCTAGTTGTTGGAGTAGCAGAAAACAAGCTTTCTCCTTCTTCCTTATGACATTCTTTCAACTATCATGTCAATTTCCTGTTCTCCAGGCTAAATATACCCAGCTCCCTAAGCCACTCCTCACAGAACATGGTTTCCAGGCTTTTTACCATTTTGGTTGCCCTCCTCTGGATACATTCCAGCTTGTCAATATCTTTCTTGAATTGTGGTACCCAGAACTGGACACGATATGCCAGGTGAGGTCTGACCAAAGCAGAACAGACTGGTACTATTATTTCCCACAACTTGGACACTATTTTCCTATTGATACAGCCTAGAATCACACTGGCTTTTTTAGCTGCTGCTTCATGTTCAGATCTCGGTCTATGAAGACTCCTAGATCATTTTCACATGTACTGTGGTCAAGCCAGCTGTCAGTCATCCTAAATCTGCCTATTTCCTTTTTTCCCCCTTGAAACATACTTCCTTACATTTCTTCCTGTTGAAATTCATTTTGTTAATTTTGGCCCAGCACTCTAATCTACTTGAATTTTGATCCTGTCCTCTGGGGTATTAACTACCCATCTCAATTTGGTGTCATCTGCAAATTTGATAAGTGTACCCTCTATGGCATCCTCCAGGTCTTTGAAAAAATATGTTGAATAGCACCGGACCCAGGACAGAACTCTTTGGCACCCCACTAGTCACTTCTCTCTAGGATGAAAAGGAGCAATTTATGAGCTCTTTGGGTTCACAGTCAGTCAACCAATTACAAATCCATCAAACAGTAGCATTGTCTCGCCCAGATTTTACTAACTTGTTTACAAGAATATCATAGGATGCCTTGTGAAAGACCTTATTGAAATCAAGATATGCAAAATCTATTGCATTTCCTTCATCTACCAAGCTTACAGAGAGAGAGAGAGAGAAAGAGAGAGAGAGAGAGATCAGAGTAGAAACTAAGAAAAGCCCAATGCACACTGAAGTGCTCATCTGTGCAAAAAAACAAAACAAACAAACACACACTACAAAAAGATAATATACAATTGATATACAGTTCATGCAGATGCTGTTTTTTTTTTTTCTTTCCATTCATGTTTGGCTGTATGAAAGAATGAATGTGACATGTTTATAAAGTAGAGGTGAAGACTGTTAACAGAAAGGTCCTATTTCATACCTCCCCTTTGCTGTGATTAGGTGACTTTCAGACACATTTTCAGCCCTCTGACCCCTCAGCAGTATGTTGGTAATAACAGAGCGTTCACCACCCATACAAAGTGGTCATTGTTAGTGATTCTTGGAATACATATGTATGTATTACTTTCACTCTTTATCTTTATTTATCTTAAATTCTTGAGCAATGCAATATAATACGTCAAGATGACAAAGTATGCATTAGTCAAGGTTGTAAGGATGGGTATGAGAATTTTGTCATTTTCTGTAAGAATTTTCCCAAATCAGTCAATTTTGTCATAAATTTTAAAGAAAGAACAGGAGGTTTGGTTTTAAAAAAATTACAGAAAATAAAGCTGGAAGATTTCACCCATCTAAGCAGATGCCTTTAAGCGTTTCCCAATTTTATAAATCTAGCTTTGAATTTATATTAATTCAGAAAATTTGTGAGTTCAGAATTTAAAGAAAACAAACCTTTTCTTATAGGTGGCGCTCCATCTTTTGAACAGCTCTATGGTAAGTACAACATGACCCTTTCCCTACCAGGAATAGTTGCATCTACTGATTTTGGCCAATGAAGGTGTTTGAGAATTTCATTCTGTTTGTTTTTGTAAAAACTTTTTTAAAAAAATAGTCATTTTTTTTCATAGAAGTAAGAAATAAGATTTTAAAATTGTTCAGTGAAAGAGAAAGCAGAACTAACAGATCTGTCTATCCCCAGTTACAGACAAGTTAGTGAAAGTCCTGCTCCTCTTATAGCATTTTCAGGTAAAAGCTTGTGCCACAGAGCTATTCTGACATCCAGTGTAAGGCAAGCAAAAATGTGTATGACAGGCTATGCTGACTTATCTTCAGAATCAAAACAATAATGAGGCTTCGCTACAGGGTGGCAGGGAAAGTGCGCACTACATGCGGAGATTTTTTAACATGCAGTGGCAGAGCTTGGAGTGTATGGAGGGGGACAGGAGGAGGCGGGGCTACAGTGCGAGGGGCATGGCCACTGTGTGTGGAGGTGTGACCGCAGTGCATGAGGGCACAGCTGCGGTGTGTGGGGCGTAGCCAGGGCACATGGGGGTGGCCAGGCCATGTGGAAATGTGACCATGGGCCGAGACACCACAAAAACATTGCCACCCGAGGCAAATCACCTCCCCACCCCTCATCACTACACCACTGTTAACATGCAAATATATCAAGATTGCTATGAAATACGAAGGCCCAGATTTCACACATTTAACAGCAGAAAACCCAGTTTTGATATCAAGTACACACTTGGCAGAGAATTGTGTGATAAAAATAATAATAATGAAAAAATGACTGTCAAAGTTAGAAATTCCTCTTTTCCCATCTGAACTCAAAAGTCTTGAGATATCCATTCCCTAGAAGCAAGAGGGTCACATAGTCTAGATATGAGCCTTGGCTCAATCGTATGTTTAAGAGGTAGGTGAGAAAAAGGAGCTTCTTCCTTAATTTGTTAATTACATCCCTAGTTTAAGGTAATGGGCTCTCTGAAGTAAGCAAACACTCACGTTTCTGTTGAATTATCACATGTATTCTAAAAACAATAAACAGATTGGGATAGTTTGGAAATGTTGATAGTTGCCAAGCAGAGATGATGTGCTTTGAACTAGGTGTTTTCTGAATGTTTCCATGAAGAAATCTATCTCTTTAGCATATATGAAGTGGGTGTCAAGAAATGTGTTTTAGGTCACTGTGAACTTTCACAAGATGTTGCAAAAATAAACCTTGCCTTAATTCCTTGTTCACATTGTTTTGCTACTGTAGACTCTGTTGGGCAACGACTCCTCCTCTTGTGGCAGGTGCAACTGATCGTGGTTCTGTAGCATGCCTACCTGTACAACAGACATGTTTCTAAATTTTAAAATCTATGTGCTGCATTCATACCTTCTATTTTTAGGTGCATAGCTAAAATATACAATGGGTGAACCAGGCCTGTGGTATATAGCTTACATTTAAAATAAAACCTTGGGTAGTCAGGGTTTGTGTATGAGGATCTAAATCACATTTTATAGGTAAAATGACAGACTTGATAATTTTCGCTTAGGGTTTCACTTTCCTATATTCTTTACTCTCCTTTAGGCTCCTCTTACTGGTGAAATTTTCCTCCCACTGATAAAGTTTTCATTGTCAATCACTGATTGTTATAGAATCATAGAGTTGGAAGAGATCACAAGGGTTATCGAGTCCAACCCCTGCCATGCAGAAATACACCATTAATTGTGGATCATTGATTGTCAGTTATTGTGGCTACAGGAAAGAGGGTTTTTTTAAAATGTTTCCTTGCAAAATATTATAACCATAGGTAATGTTTAATAAATAGTGATAAAAGCAGAGGTCTCACTGTGAGGACAAACTCACTGAGACAGCTGATAAAGAAAGAGTCTTCAATAATTCAATTTTTTTTTAAAAAAAAAAAAGGTCATTTACTATGGCCTTAGCTATTGCTGATATAGTTTTCAGTACAAGCTCTCTCATGTTGGGGCTGTACTGAGTGAAGGCTTCCTATGCTAAGGAAGTGCTCAGCTATAGCCCACTGCCTGGAGTCAAAAGGCCAGCATCTGGTACCATTCTCTTGACATTCAATTGCTTCTTTCTTTTCTGGTCTTTTTAATCCAATGAGCAATGCAATGAGTTGTTTTTCTGTGTTAAGAGCTCCAGTGGAAATGCAGCCTTCTAAGCATAAATCTGTTCTTGCTGCCAACACCCTGAATGAGCCAAACAGTCACAGGCCCAATGCCAGGTGAGAAGGGTTTTTAAAATCAAATCTATCATCTCTCAGGCAGCGTAGAGACCTTTACTTCTAAATGTGACCCTTGCTTAGAATTGCCTATTGTACAAACTTAACAAGAAAATTACAGCGTGGTGATGTATTTTATTGCACACTTTTTCCATTTTATACTTACACGCAGAGCAAATAATACGTTAGTTTTGTGGTGATTTTAAGGAATACTTGGCATACTCATTACCAATAAGTGAAATGGCTGCATGGAGCAAATTTAAGCATTTGCTGGGTAGTCATGGTTCGACTGGAAATCTGTTGGTATTTCTGCCCCAGCGATATTCTTTAAGAATACTACAGAACCAAAATCAGAAAATGGCTTATCCAATTGAAACTTCATGGGGAATTTAGGTAAGCACAAAATAATTACCAACTTAGGAATCTGGTTAGGGGGTTAACACCCTTATTCATGTGGCAAATGGCAGGGGACCGTAAATAGCTACTAAGTAGTTAAGGTTAGGGTTTTAAGTTTCATCTGAAAATTCAGGTTACTCAAGGCTATTTCCCAGTGAAAGAGAAAGAGAGAGAAAGAGAGAGAGAGGGAGAGCAATGTTCATAGCATGTTTTATTAAGCTGTGATTTATACCATAAAGAGGTTTGAAAAGATAAAATAGTTGAAGACTACATTGCAAATAAAATGAAAAAGGGAGGCGAGGCATTTTGTGGCAAGCTCCTTGCAATGTGGAAGTAGCTGGTGCAGTTTATAGCACCTGTTTCAAGTGTTTTTATCATAATGCTGAGATAAGGAGAGTAGGGAGAAACTGGGCCCTATATCTTGAGTCCAGCAATATTCCACAGATTAATAGAACAATGCTTGTTATCACTTGTAACAGTGTAAGCACATACATGTCTACTCAGACATGTACACTGTGTATTTTGTTCAAGGAAGCTTACTTCCAGGTGTTTGCAGCCTTATTTTCAAAATATTATTTTGGATCAATATGTGAAACACAGGTACCCTCTGTCCCTAAACTCTCTTGGAAGTGGTGTCCACTTTGTTTCATCTGTATTTTTGATGGGGGGGAATTACTGGGAACCATCCAGATATACTAACCATAGTATTTCTCTTCATTTGTCCTGAATATATACCAGTTGTGCTCTGTTTTCTTTTGTCACATTCTCTTTTGACCTAAACACCCATCAGAGAACTGCTTGGCATTCATGCTGCCGCAACAGCCAATCTACAGCTGAGCGCATCATGCGCACAGGTGTTCCAGTCTGTATCCTCTGCCCTGCCAGCAGTTTCTTTTTCCTTCTCAATTGGCAATCAAGACTTTTGGCAGTCTCATTTGGATGGTTAACAGAAATGTGTGGAGCAAGCGTGGCCCACCCACTGTGAATGAATGAAGGCTCATTCAGCTACTCTGTCACTTCCTGGTCATTCTCATTCCTGAAGGAACATGTCAAAAGGAGTATGTGAATCATCTTGAAAATATTTCCAAATTAATTTTTCAGGGCTGGAAGGGGGAGTTGATGGATAAAGGATGAGAGTGATTTAGCTAGTAAAGTATCATGCAAATGAAGTATGCGATGATCCGCCTGTTTCTGCAAAATCTCACTTGTTTTCTTACACAGCTCTTTGATGCTCTTTACAAAGTCACACAGAAGGGCCAAATGACTACCCCAAGGTCAATATGAATCAATGCCTGCATTCAGATTCAATATCCAGCAACAGCTTGACTCCTGAACCTTTATTCTGGCCACTAAACCCGCCCAGAATTAATTGACAGGGCCAACTAGGACATGGCAGAAAGTCATTTCTTCTATGCTAGTGATGATATATTGACCATATTTTCATGCCAAAGGAGAGACAATGTTGGCATGTAAATGAAATCTCTAACTATATGAAGACTACCATAGTATGCAGGAAAGTGTATCCTAGGAATGCATTCCTATATATTTCTTGAGAAAGAGAGGATTAGAGGTTTCCCCTAAATTCTGCTAACTCTAGTCAGAATCCAGGTTTACAGGCAGAGACACTGAGGGCCCGTTCACACTTGGCAATTATAGCACTGCAATTCCACTTTAACTGCCATGGTCGCACCCTATTCAGTCTTGCAGTTCACAGTTTAGGGAGGTACTAGAGCTTTCTGGTAGAAAATTATAAATATTCTTCCCTAAGCTACAAATCCTGGGATTCCATAAAAAGGAACCATGGCAGTTAAAGTGGGATCATAGGGCAATATTTGTGCAGCGTGATACAGCCTCTGTTGATGGTCTGATACTCTGATTTCACCCTTTCTGCTTTGGTATGTTGTTGATCTGCTTTGCCAGTTTATGTCTTTCCTTTGGCCTCTTAGGCTATACATTTGCAAATCTCAAAGGCTGACATTTGAAGATTTCTGCAGCCTTTTTCCTCTGTATGTGTGACTCATGATTTTCTGTATTCTTCACTGTGTGATGGGAGAAGGAAGAAATATTTGCTTGAACCATTGAGACATGCAAGGATTCTACTACTGCAGGTCTCATTCTTGCTGTGTTTCTTAGTTTTCCACTAGGATTCTTGCTCTGTCCTGATTTCACATCCAAGTGTGAAACTTTTCTTTAAAATTTTTCCCATGAATATCTACAAATATTCATGTCAGAAAATTTTAAAATGTCTTGTTCATTTAAAAAAAATGTATGGACTTTTGTATTCATCCCCCCCCCAACTGACTAAATGTATTTTGGTGGATTTTTCAAACGCACACATTATTAGTCAGCCTTATTTCTTTTTTAAAAAAGCACACTTGGGTTTGTGCCCATTTTTCCTCCTCAAAATGATTTACAAGCCTCAGAAATGTATAGATTTCCAAGGCAAAAATGCAATCCATTCTGTTGCCAATCTTGGGAATTATGAAATGGATATTTCCATCAGGAAAGGCAAACTTGACAGATTTCTTTTCCATCCCTTTTTAGAGGATGAGCATGTGAATACTATCTTGCCACTCCATCAAGGTTTTTAAAAGTTACATTGAATAATTATATTCCACAGTAGGGTACTGGACTTCTTAACATACAGTAAATAAATCTTGTGATTGGGTTACTCCTTTACTTTTCTTTGAAGTCCTGCATGCAGGGAAAAAAAATGAAGTTCAGTAGGAATCTCCTTAACTGGGCATCAATCATCAAATGTCCATTTTGCAAAGGAAGTGAGGTGCCGGTAATGAAATGACACAGCTAAGCAAGCAGCACCTGACCCTTAGGACTATGAGGACGAACTCTCCCAAACTTCTGAGGACCGAGTTATCGCCAGAGGCTCCCTGCTAAAAGTTTTTCTTAAAAAAAATCCTTGAGTAAATGAAGTGCTACATATGACTGCACATGATAAGGGAGGTGGAACAGATTTCTCAGTGACCCTGAGCTAAGGAGTGTTGACAGGCAAGACGTAGAAATTGGGGTTTGAAAGGAAGGGCATGGAACATATCTCCACATCGAGATGGAAACAGCTGCTCTGCTTATCAGGCAGCAGCATTAAAATAGTTAGTGGATCTTCTGTAGCAGTCAAGTCACAACACAACAAGCATGGCTTTGAGAGCCAAGGTGTCTCTAAAGAGGAGGATAGCAGATGCACTCAAAATGTTCTGTCTGTGGTGCTGACATAATTAGACTCTCCATTGTCCTTCCTGGAGTTTCATCACTCTGTTGGCTTCAGCTGCAGTTGGTTGTCCAAACAGCAAAGACTTTTATCACTCTTTGGGAACTTACTCAGAACTTTGAACATCATCCAGGCCACCAATCATCAACCCTTTTAAGAATCAATACCTGTCCTCAGTCTAAAGCTACAGCACATCGTTCACTTCTAATGGTGTTACTTTATAGTATTTACCATATTTTAAAAAAAATGGAATTTGCTTTTCTCATTTTTTTTCAGAGCTAGCAAAATAAAGTTTTTGGTTTTTGGTTTTTTGGGGCAGGTATACCTTGCCACAAAGAGATATCTCTGCTAAAGTCTTCTTCTGCATAGAATTTTCTTTACATTTGGTATCCCATTTCCCTTCTCTCATTTTTCTGATATTTGTTTCCTCTTTGTCTCCCTCCTTCCTCCTGCTGTCTCTAGACACTTTCACTTGAGAGAGCTAGTGGTTTACCTAAGTACAAGGATTCTGCAGAATGAACAGTATCAGTTAAAGTGGAATCAAAATGCCATTTTTGTGTAGTGTGAAAGGACCTTTCACTTTTTACAAAAAGAGGATCCTAACATGCTGACATAACTCACATTAGGGCCATTTCAGCACTAGCCTGTTATAGCATGATGATTCCACTTTCAACATCCTCTGGAATCCCTGCCAGCCCCTCCCGAAACTGCAAACCCCAGGATTCCAGAGGATGTTGAAAGTGGAATCATCACGCTATAACAGGCTAGTGCGGAAATGGCCTAGGTCACCTGCTTTTTCATACTTGGGATCCACTTTCCTCAAGTTTGTTTACTGCATACCTCAAACTGTTCTTTTCTTCTTTTTTAACCTTTCTCTTTCTTCTCCTCTCACTTTATTATTTTATTTATTATAAGGGGAAATAATTGAATTCGCACAACTCACTTGCTGAAGGGTAATAACATGAATTTGAAGGTGTGTTGCAGGGGAAGAAACTAAAACAGTCTCCACCTAATAACTATTTGGCTGCAACAGAAATGAACCAATAGAGACTTAATATAGCCACTTCTAGATTCAAAGATAAGGATGCACCTGAAGGTTGTATTTACCAAAATATTAATTATATTTCTGACAAGGAGAAGAAATCTGGTATGTTTCTAGTTTGGCAGCAGACAATCATAGATCAATGATTTTTAATTTTGTGGGGGTTGGAGCAAGAAACTCCCAAGATTTTGGAACATTAGTGCTCTCCATCCAGTTTTCAAAATGGAGAATTCAATACATCTTTGGCAGTCACAACTTTGTGGCATTCATAAGATGTTCACCAAAAAAGTGAACCAAAATGACACTCATCACATGTAAAATGACCATATGAATTGTACTGTAGCAAAATGCTTTGATTCCCTTCTGCATATGCAGTGACACAGAGCCCGAAAAACCAGCTGCTACAAGTGAATTTTATCACGTTCTCCTCCATTTTGTCTCTTCACTTGGTCCAGTCATCCAGATATATGCTTCTCATGTGTCATTTCTTATCTGACCCCAAACATCCTATTAATCATGCTTAGAACACTTACAATTATGATCATTTCCATTATTAAGAAAATCCAGAAATGTATGTCTACAATTAACATTGCAGTCCTGTAGATATCTATCCAGCAATAAACATTATTGTATTCAGAGGTACTCCTAGCTAAGTGCATACAAGAGTGCAGCCTAAGTTAGCTGATTCCCTGGTGGAAAATGTAAGTTAAACCTGCACATAGAAAAATCCTGAGTTTCCACAGGTTGTAAGTCCTGGAGTGATCATTATTGGCCTTATTGCTATCTAATTCCTGCCTTGTGCTGGAATAACCTTGGGAATTATAGGATTACCAGGGTCCACAACAATGCGTATCAGTCACATGAACTCTGCTGCCTAATATGCTATGCAAACATTTAGTGGAACAGAATTGCGGATGGGCTACCAACAGAAAAATAAAAATGTTTGCAAAATATCCTTAGAGTCTCGGTTTAATGACTCTGTTTTCTGATACTTAGTGAAAATTGTTTTTCTTTCTCCTCTTCCTTGGTTTTTAATGATTTAGGGCATTTATTTGTTCAGGTTACAAGAATGTATCTAGGAAGAAGTTGGTGCTTCCTCATTACTACTGGGTTCATAAATATTGAAGGAATGACAGATGTATATAACTATGAATGCTAAATATCTTGCTACTGTGATTGTATAGTCCAAATAAACAAGAGAAAAAAGGCACTTATACTAACATAGCACCTTGGAAGGTTCCTTCTGATAAATGAATTCAGGCTGGAAGAGAGAGTCTCTTAGGGCCGTCGCTTTTATATATATGTATGTATGTGTATATATACACACCCTATATCTGAGGATCTCAGGGCAGTGTACAATAAAATCAACTTAAAAACAATAAATTACAAAAGTTTAAAAGATTAAAAATGTATTATATTATATATCAAATAGTTTTTCAATTTTAAATAATATATCTAAATGTAACTATAAAACACATGCAGCCTGATAAAAAGCCGGGTTAATAAAAAGCCGGGTTTTAACTTGGCTCTGAAATGATACATGCATGTAAGCATTTGCTTAATGCTTGCTACCAACATATTTTCTTGCATTTTTTTTTTAAGGTTAAGCTAACACTAATCTTGAGCATTGACTATATGGGGATTTGTGTGCCCTACTCTTCTATGGAATAACCAATTGGGTGGCTGGCTAAGGTTTCGAAACTCATATTTTTGTTCTCCATGCACACCTTTCTTCTTCCTGTTACCATCAAAATTAGTCAAAGTTGCAAAATACATTTTGCAAAATCATGAAATCATTTGTGTAGACTAAAATCCAGTTTTATTTAGCATACCATTTGATTAATCATTGGCCCTTTCCACACTGGGGTATTAAAACGGTGCAGAGCGACCTCCGATGGAGGTTGTCTGCACCGTGGAGTGGATTGGGGTGGACTTCTTTTCGTAGTTCCACACTTCAATCCGCTCCGAAGTGACCAGAACTGGTGGTGCGGCATGTTTTTTAAAAACCTCTTTTCAGAGGTTTTTAAAAAGCACGGAGCGCGCAGCACTGTGCAGCTCTGTCGACACGCTCCGGTGCAGATTTGTAGGCGCGCACTAGTGCATGCCTGCAGATCTGCTGGGGGCGGGCTTCCAGCTGGCGAGCTTCTCCGGTTGGTGGAGAGCCTCCGCCAGCCGGAAGCCGCCATTTTGGATGCTGAAGCCTCCGTTTTGGACGCCAGAGGACTGCGGAGCAGCGAGTTCGCACTGCTCCGCATGGCAACGGACTTACCCAGCTGCCAGTAAGTTCCGTTTTAGCACGTTTTCCCCAGTTTCCCCCTCCACATATGGAAAAGGCCTTAGTGTTCTCTTTACTGTATGCAGTTATGGTATGAATATAAGAATGTGTAGACCTACAGTGAATACCAAGTGCTTTAGGCTGTACTTCAGAAGAAGGAATTGGGAAAATCACCTCTGAATATTTCTTACCTAAGAAACCCCATGAAATTGGTGGGTTCACCATAAGTCAACAGGTAACTTGAAGGCACATATATGCAGACACATTCTCTTTACACAAACTTTGCTGGATCACACATCAGACGAGACATTCTGTTCTGAAAATGCTGTTTGGGAATCTTACAGTAAGCTGGTTATATCCTCCTGCTTACCCAATAGCCCTCACAAATCACAATTGGAATCAGTTGCCTTTGATCACCTCCATATATTCACATAAAAAAAAACTATAATATTGATAGTGGTTAGAAGGTTAGATATGAATGTAAGAGAGCCAAGCTTAAGTCCCCACTGAGATATGAAATAATTCTGTAACAATGGGGTTTTCACTCTCTCCTTGGACCTAACTACCTCACAGCCTTGTTAGGATGAGAAGGTGGACAGGAAGGAAGCATATACACCATCTCAAGTTCACTGAAGGAAGACAGAGATACAAATATAAGAACAAACATCTTTTCTCTTACCAAAGATGCTAATTTGTGCCTCTCTACTAAATCCATTAGCCTAACCAGACACACTTCTTTTCTGGAATTTCCTTGCTCTTCCATTCCTGTATGGAATAGTCTTGCTGCAGTCATCATGTATCATAGAATTTTGCCATATTCCTTGTACAGTGAGCCCTCCATCAAACCTAAAAAATACCCAGTTCCTTCTGGAGATTTAATTTCGAAATCTTTTTCACAATAAGATGGGATGTAACATAATGTTGGAACAATGAGACCACGAAAAAAATGTGGTCAGAATGAATTAAATTCTCATTGGGTTAAGATAATTGCTATAAGATGATGTATCAATGGTGTTTGATACCAGAAAAAAATGGCCAAGATGCACAAAGGTATTTCAGATATGTGTTGGAAGTGTGAACAACATGTGGGAACCTTTATCACAGGTGGCAGGCATGTGATAAGGCCAAAAACCTCTGTAATCAAATCCATCTTATAGTGAAGCAGAGATATCTTTCTATCCTGCTCGCAACCAGGACACATAGGCAATAGTTTCCTGTTTTCCTCTAGCATCTTGTATTAAGAAATAAACTCCAGTAAAGGTTTGATTTTGATAGCTTGGACATTACTAGACCCATTTAGAAAACATGCTGACACCAAACAAACAAAGAACCCAATGCTTTATAATCATTCCAGCATCCCACGATGAACTCTTTGTACTGTTTGGTATGCTTACAACATGTAGCAAATACTGACTTGATTCTAAGTGAAGATTATTGCTTCACCTCACAACATAGTCACAGCATTGTTTCTGTAACTGATCAATTTTGTATGATTGTACATTGAATTGTTTCGTGCTCATTCCAGTGCCAACCAAACATGGAAATGGGCAGACAACAAAAATAATGTTGACCAGATGTAAGAAGAGGACAAAATAACATTTTCTTTGAATGTATGCTAAAAATCCAGTTTTTAAAAAGTCCATATTTTAAAATTAAGAATCCTGCATGTTTATATTGGTGTGTTTAAAAATACAACTGAAAGATGTTAACCATCTGTCATTGTCCAGTTTGAGAGTTCAAGACTATATAGTTACAGGGCTTCTTTGAACTTGAGATGAAAACCTGCATTTTGCATTCTCGAGCATAGCAGAGTAAAAGAAACCTGTCATTGCTACACTGTAATATGTATGTCACAGCTTCAGTTCTGCACCATACTTTATATCAAACATTGCCTTTTTATGACAAGTGTAGAGTTTAATTTTCTTGAAGCACTTTCTTTTGTTGTTATTCATGAAAGATCAAATATTCTGCAAACACACACAAATATTTTTTCCCTGCATTGATTGCAATGACCAGCACCTGTCCATGGATGAACACTTTGAGTAGCACTGCCTTAACATACTAGATTCTCCAGTTAACACTATCATTTAAAATATGCTTTAGTGACCTAGGTTGTTACAATCCATTAGAATTCCTTAGGATGGGTAGCTCTCCCTCAGTCTCATTCAGTAAAAACAGGAAGGCCTGCTATCTCACGAGAATTGGAGATTCTACAGTTGACTGGAGGACATACATTATATGTTTCTATTGTTAGGCAAAGTGATCTGATATATATGAGGGAGGAAGGGAGGGAAAGAAAGAAGGAAGGAAAGAAAGAAAGAAAGAAAGAAAGAAAGAAAGAAAGAAAGAAAGAAAGGAAGGAAAATTTGCAACTCAGACCAAATCTGCAGGCCAATAAATAAAATAAAATAAAATAAAATAAAATAAAATAAAATAAAATATCAAATAATGGAAAAGGGGGAAAAAGCGAATTGGGCAGGTGGGAATGGAGTAAAGCTATTTGTTTGGAGACCAAGGCCCTCAAGCAGCCAGGACCCTTATAGAATGCCAGGCCTTTTAGGCCTAAAAGAAGGGGGTGCCTCCCCCATGGACCTCTACAGAAAGGGATGTTTTGTTTTGGGGTTGGAGAATTGTGACTCTCTTCAATCAACTTCTCCTTTATTGATTATATTATAGACTGGTTTCTACTCTATATTATTATACGATATATAATCTTATATAAGGGATGAGCTGTAATGAGTCTTTTGTTTTTCCCACATAGTACTCTGAAGCTGGGTAAGTCTGGAACCATTTCAGTCTGGTTTTGGTCCTGGTTACAAACCAGAAACAGCTTTGATAACCTTGGTGAATGAGCTTTGCTAAGAAATGGATGGGATCATACTCCTGTTATGCTAGACATCTTGGCATCCTACAGGAACATCAACCACAATCTTCTGGGCCATCTCACTGGTATGAGATTTGGATGTGCTGGGTTAGATGGGTCTGTTTTTCCTGAGGGGAAAAACCAGGATGTGGTACTGGTGGATTCCTATCATTTGCTGTTGGCCTGTGGAGTCCCTCGGAGCTCAGTTTTGTCCCCCTGCTATTCAACACTTACATGAAAAAGCCAAGAGAGGTGTCTGGAGGTTGCTTATGCACTCAACTCTATTCCTCGTTTCCTCCAAGAAAGTTGTTTTGGTTCTAAATCAGGATGATTGTGAACAAATTGAAGCTTAATCCAGACAAGATAGAGGCACTTCTGGTTAGTGGAAATGTAGATCAGGAAATAAAGATTCATCATGTATTTTATAGGGCAACACTGCCCCTGAAAATGCTGGTTCATAGCTTGGGTATAGTGCTGAACTCTGTGTTTTTGGACACTAAAAGCAACTGTACCTGTCCCTGAAGAAAAATAATATGATTGTTGGGGCAAATGCCTTAGTTGCATCTCATTTGGATTACTGTAAGACATTCTACCTTTGGGGCTATCTTTGAAGGGTGTTCAGAAAGTTAACATGGTTCAAAGAACATTAACAGGGGCCTTCTACAACAGCTCCACTGGCTGCCAGTCTGTTTCTGGGCACAATTTAAAGTGCTGGTTATGCCTAGTAAAGCCCTGTACAGCTCAGATCCAGGCTAGCTGAAAGACTATACCACCTCATATCAGCCTATTCAGGCCCCAAGATCATCAAGAGAGGCCCTTCTGGCAGTCCAACCACCTTCACAAGTACATGAGACAGGACCTTAGCTGCTGCTAGTCTCTGGAATCCCCTTTCTATGTAGACTCCTTGCTACCCTTCTGACTCCAGGTGAAGAGTGGTTGTTGTTGTTGTTATTTCAACAGATTCTTTTAGAACAAAGCTTTTAAGGGAAATGATTTTTAGATGATGCTGCACTGTTTAAATTTTACTGTTTTTAATTGTCTTTTATCATGTTAAGGCATACACTTTAGATTGTTTTAATATTGTTCACAGTTAAATTGTACTTTAATGTTGTTCTTTTGTATATTTTTTAAAATATTGTGCTTATTTTAATTTGTATGATCCCTTGAATTATAGTTTTTGGGAAAATCTGGACTATAAATAAAGATGCTGTTGTTGATGATAATGAAAGTGATTGATGATGTGAAAAATTCTTCACATCATAGTCTCACAGGATTCTCCCTCTCCTCCCCCATCTTCCTTCTGCTCCTTCTCCCCACCACCATTTTATTATATGGTTTAAGGAAGATGGGGGCAGAGAGCAGTTGACTTGTTATGTACTTGTTCATTTAAACTTAAGATTCCACAGATTAAATTTGGGGTTCCCAGTTCCTGAGTGTAGAAAATGCACTCAGCTCCAGAGTTTTGCTTCTTGATCTGGAACGGGGAAGCAGATGTGCATAAAAATGCTCTGCCTGTTCTTAGAGGCTCCCAAAAGATTTCTGATGAAGAATTTTCCACACTTGATTCATTGACTGATTCTTGTACCTACCCACTTATTGCTGTACTTATGACAGTTCAGTGTTCTCTAACTGAAAGAGATAATTCCTTATTATCCTTTAACAAAGTATACGAAAAGTGAATGAAGCTTCCATGCTAGTGTAAGAGTGGAAAGAAAAGAGAGGTGAAGATCAAACTGAGTGGAAGAGGTTGTAGGTGAGATTCCATGCCTTAGGACAGCCTTTCTCAATCTGAGAGTTTGTAGATGTGTAAGACTCCCACCATACCATCATATTGTGGGCTTTGTGGTCTAAGTTGTAAAACTTCCAAGTTCAAGTAAGGCAACTTTAAGAGGACAAAAACAACACTTTTGAAGCAGCTAACGACAAAATCTGTTTCTAATGTTACTAGTGACAACCCCCATGTAATTCTCTTGTAAATCTAGAGGGTTGTCCAAAACTTGACACATTCAATACTGAGTTAACAAATTACAACTGAATTAAATTATGTCAGCTATTAGTTTTGTTGGTAGTGAATTATTTTCCCAGTTTCTCATATTTAGCATTGTCACACTATTTCTTCAACCCTAACATTCAAAACTCTGCTAAGATGTGGCTTTACAATTTGTCCACCAAAACCTACTCCAGCCCTGAGTCCCACTGTGCCTAGATGAGATCAGATGTGTGAAGCCAGCTTTCTTTACCCATTGCAAGAGGAAAAGAGACACAAACTGCTCATTAACAATCACAAAAGCAGCTATCAATCTTCTTTCTTGAAAGCAAATGGGATTACAATACCAAAGAGGTTTATTGCCATTGCCTGCAATGAACATAGTTCATCAAAGTAATTTTTACTTTGCTGCAAACAGTAGGCAGGGGGTTAAATTGAGGTTAAACTGTATTAACGTAAATGAAAGCAGCCATACAGCTGTGAGTAACATGGCTCTGTTTCTCTTTCAGTACAATCCACAAACTGATCCAAAAATGGCTTAAGTCTCCACTGTAATCCATTAAAATTAATGGGATTTCTCCTTTGGACTTCAATGCCTATCTTTAAATCCTTCTTAAATCCCACCTTTCTGGAGAAGCCTTTGGCTTAACTCTTTAGTCTTCATCCTTCACTGAATTAAAACCAAAGAACTTGCAGAAATATTTGCTCATGTTTATCCTTTGCCCTTCATTATCCCCAACATTTTAGGCCAAACTCGCTACTCAGTGATTGGCCTGCAGCTGAAAACTGCCACCAAATGTTCCCTGGGCTCCTCTATAATGCCTTAGTTTTCATGGAGTTGGCAAAGTTATGTTTAGGCTATACCATTTTCGACTGCAGATAGAGGTTCACGTGAGTGAATATTTCATTTATTACTTAAATATATGTCTACCTCTTCCTTTAATAAATTCAGGACAGGGTACTTGGCTCTCCTCATCCACAGTTTATCTTACAACAATATTTATAAGGTAGACCAGACTGAGAAAAAGAGTGACTGACCAAGGGCCATGTTTTTGTGAAGGCTAGACTGTGGATTTCTCACATCCCAGTCTAACGCTCTTAGCTACTACACCACATTATCTCTCCAGTGTTCCTCTATGCAAATAAACAGTTCCATCCATGTGAAAACTAAATGTCAAAAGAAAGGTTCTATCTTGGGTTTTCCTGACAGTGTGTGTGTATATGTGCAGAGGTGGTTTTGCTTGTTCCTTCCTCTGAAATATAGCCTATACCACCTGATATTCATTGGTGCTCTCTCATCCAAGTACTAACCAGAGATGACCCTGCTTAACTTCGAAGATCAGATGTGATCCAGTGCCTCTAGGGTATTTAGGCCAGTATTCCCTGCTAATTTTCTATTGTTGTTGTTGTGTGCCTTCAAGTCATTTCTGACTTATGGTGACCCCAAGGCAGACCTATCACAGGATTTTCTTGGGCTTAGAGCATGTGATGTGCCCAAAGCCCAATTGGTTTCTATAGCTGAACAGGAAACTGAACTCTGGTCTCCAGCACTCAAACTCGTACACTGAACTAGATATCTTAAAATATGCCCTCCATATAATTTCCTATAGGGAGGGAATATTTTTGCATCCAGGAAGAACATCTTGTCATGAAAGCTAACACTGAATCGGTATAACCCAGACATAAAATCACCAACTGAAAATTAATCTAGTGAAAAGAAGGAGTCTAGTCTAGTTTAGTCTAGTGAAACTTAACTTATTTCATAGGACTCCCTGTTCACTTACTAGATATCTTTGGATAGTGGATTTAGAGAAAAGATCAGGATAAGAGTCCTGTTTTAGAATGAGAGTAGGGAGCTAAATAGACTGTCCTCATTTTTGGCAGGACTGCTGACCTAATGATATTTCTGCCTTGGGCTACTGATTGAAAATTAATTGGGATTTACATAGCTCCTTGGGCGGAGAAAGGGACACTGTGCAGTCCCTTAAAACAATCTTCTCATTGTACTTTTCCTTCCTTCCGTCCTTCCTTCCATCCTCTTTGTTAAACCCAAAATAGAAAAACTGTCTTCACCACCTTACCTTTGTGAGAACTTTGCATTTGGTGGGAATTTAAAAAAAAAAAGGTTGGAAAGATTCACCTTTTGTAATGAAAATGGTTTGCAAGAAACATTTTGCCACAACTGTAAGGAGTGTATGAAATTGCTTGACTGATTAAGACTCTACTGTCTGGAGCAATTTTTCCCAATATAAAAAAAAATAAAAATGTACGCCCTCAGGAAGTTGCTGCAGTCTTTTTTTACAGAGAGACAAGTTTCAATAAACATCTTGCCAGTTCTTGTTTATAGAATTAAAAGAACTTCTATTTTATTCTCCTTTTAAACATTCCACCTTTTACACAAAGCTCTTTGATGTGTCCCCCGCCTCTCCTTTCTGCTACGAGCAAAAGCCCTTGAGAGAATTCAATAAAGCCTCCATTTAGAGCCATAATATGACAGTGTTCGCACTTTAAGTGAAAGCTGTTTATGCTACTTCCATTTTTAGAAAGACAAGGGAAATTAAACCTTATGGAGGACAAAATCTCACCCCTCACCATATGATCTGGGTCACTCAAAGGCTAGTCTTGACAGTTTAGCTGTGACACTTTGGGTGAAGTATGTAAAGAGATCCCTTGATTGCGATAATTTTTATTCTTACAAAGAGCTAGTTTTACATTGCTCTTCATGCAGTACTTCCATAAGATTCCTGCCTGCCTCACTTAGAAGAAAGCATAACAGACTTAGAGCTTCTGTTATACTGCCAGCTCAGCAGAAGGCTGACCTTTTTTGGGGAGTATCACAAGCTTGCAAAGTGATACCATCAGTTAGAAATTATGCAGGCATGACAGACTATTGAAGATCCATCCAAGTGGGAAGCTAAAAAATAATCCCATCTCAGTTTAACAGTCAAGATAAACTTAGTTCTGTGGAATCCCTGGGCTGAAATGGAATGCAATAGTGGATAATTCCCAGCTTCCCACTGTGTTTCTTTTCATTTAATTACATGACAAAAATATATATCTGCAGCCTTTTCCCACCTGGTGCCTTTGAGAGGGGGGCTGAACCACAACTTCAGTTGGTCCCATCCAAAACAGCCATGGGATGGGAAAAGCCACACTCTGGCAAATCTGGAGACCTTCTATTCTACACTCACTTGGGAGCAAACCACATTGAACTTAGTGATGATACCATCCATCCATCACTTTATTTATATCTTGCTTTTCTCCCAGGCTAGAGTCAAGATTGCTTACAAAAATGCAGAGAATCTAATAAAACATATATTGCTAAAAACAAAATTGAGATTAAAATTAAAACAGTATTAAATGACAACAGAATTTAAAACCAATCAAAATCTTACCTTACAATAGATTATAAACAATATGTGTGTAAGTGTCACCAAGTTCCTTATGGAGACCCCATTGATTTCATAGGGATTCCTTAGGCCAAGAATACTCAGAGATGGTTTGGCTAATTTCCTCCTCTAAAATAGAGCCTTGACAGCTGGTATTCATTGGCCATCTCCCATCCAAGTATTAATCAGGTACAGCATCACAAAAGCCATTTTTTATTAAAATCAAAGGCTGGCTGGCAAAGAAAGGTCTTAAACTGTCACCAGAAAGAAAACAGAAAAGGAAACTTCCTAGCTTTTCTAGGGAGGAGTTTTAATGTGTAGTAGTAACCACAGAGAAGGCTTTCTCCTATGTTCCCATGGAGCAGTGGCATAGACAGAAGAGCCTCCCCTGTAGATCTTAAAGCTCTGAACTGGTCTGAAGGACTTCAGTCTACTTTCTGTTTAAGAGGTATATGTGATTGTAAGCCTGGTGATTTTTTTCTATTTCTCATAATTTTTAGAGTGGAACCTGAGTGTTTTTAACACTAATAGTAACAATGTTAACATAGGATCAGCGTTTCATAACTGTGCTGACTCTAAGACCACTTCCAAAATCTATATTTAATAGATTTATTAGTCCAACCAAAAAGGCACAAAAATTCTGTGTGAGCTTTTGAGACCACAGGGGTCTTCAGCAGAGAAAGATAGGCAAATAGGCAAATAAATAAATATAGGCAGATTAAATGGGTATGATGATCTTACAGTTACGCAGTGTTTGTGCTTCACTGCAATAGAATGAAAACAAGTCAATAGACTATGAAATTACACTCATCAGGTTATGCTCTAATGTACTGCTATTTAAAGTTGTGATCTGTAGACTGCTGCCAGTCCATGAGTATTGGCTATCTGCTCTCAGACAAGAAAGAAACAATTCTAGCTAATAAGCACAAATATGTTATTGGTAAAGGTACCAGATCTTGTCTGCTCTTGGAAACTAAGCAGAGTCAGCTGTGGTTAGTACTCAGATGGGACGCTGCTAATGAATACCAGGTGCTGTAGCCTATATTTCAAAGGAAGGAACCACTTCTGAGTATTCATGGCCTAGGAAAACCCTATGAAATTCATGGGCTCACCATAGGTAAATGGGCAATATGAAGGCACGCACATGCATATGCATGCATACACACATACACACACACACACAGGAAAAAGGTAATTGCTGCCCCCCTCACATCAGCCAGCATGGGAAGCACTGCACTAGTAGCTGCCATACTTGCTGGGAAGAGCAAAGGCAATAAAGAAATAGCAAATATAATACTGTATTCCATTTTGAAAATACAGTGTCCCCTGACAAGAATTCAAAACTAACTCTCTCAGTTAAGCTTTCAGATCCATTTGTAAGTTTCTTAGGCACTCTGTATTGTCAGAGCTAGGGATGAATTAAGTGCCAGATCAGACAAAGCAAGATAATATATGCCGGACTCAGTAACTTTACCTTTGGTTGGAAGGAATGCTTTCTTTACCTGAAAGCTGTTCATTATTTCCCATCCACAGTTAGGAATCTGTACATTATTTCCCATCCACAGCTAAAGTTGAATCACCAAAAGAAAGGGAAAGGTTTTAAAGTAGTCCTTCCCCTTTTTGTTGATTTGCCTTTAGATGTTTCCGTCAAATGTAATTCAAACATGTGTAGACTTTTTCCAATCTATCCAATGATACTGCATAGCTCTAAGGATATCTGGCCTGCCTAGCATCTATCAATGCTGCATGTGTAAGGATTGCTACTCACACTAAAAGTACAACAGTTTTTTTTCCTCCCTACCATGTAGATCATTGCCATTAGGAAGGAATTTTTGGCAGATGGAGAATAATGTGGACAGGTGGATTTCTTGCCATGTGTTGTTTCTGCATCATTTGGCAAATTTCCTAGAATGATGAAATTTGAAATGAGGATATAGGGTCTGGTGGTTGCCCTGTAACCTGAGTATTGAGCAGTTCTGCACTATCTTGTATAAATCATAAGATTTACCCAGGATCTTGTTCGGAGAAAACAAAGCTCCTTACCTTGTTGAAAAGGACAGATTTAGGCCATTCCCAAACTCTGTGTCGCTCTCTTCAGCCACAATTATTCCCTTTCCTCATAATTATACTTCAGACCAATTATACTTCAACTTAATATACACTGTGAAAATGGTAGGGTGGAGTCCTGGCAGTTGATGGGACAAATGAGAGCTGAAGTGAACAATTAAAACACGCACGCACACACACACACACACACACACTTCCTTTGTCTCTTAGTTTGTTATGTCATCTGTTGTAGAGGCAGAAAAAGACTATGGGATTTTAACTTCTCTCCCTTCCTTTCTGTCAAAGCTCTAGTTTGAAACCATGAAGTCTGTAATAAATATTTTAATCACAACCCATCTCTGTCAGTCCTTCTGATCTCACCCTGCTGTAACTCAAACACATGTAAAGGTTATAACCTCAGTTACTAGCATTTCTTTTCCTTTGTTTATTGTCTAAGTCAAAAGAATTTTTCACTGTAACAAAGAGACAGAGAGACACACAAAGAGAGATTATTTCCAGTAAAATATAATTGGAATTGCATTTTAGATAGAGTGACAACCAGATGCTGAGAGAGAGCATGAGTCCAATTAGAAAAGTTTCTCAGAACATTTACTGTGTACAGAGCTATCTTGTCTGTTGTCTTCCTAGCAATTTGTTCTTACATTTCTTTCTCCTTCCTTGAAATTTATATATAATAAGTCTCCTTCATCTGAAACTCAGATGAGCATGACAGCGTGGCACCTTCTCGATTATGACAGAAACAGTGTGCATGGTTGTTCAAGGGGAAGCTTGACGACTGTGCAACAGAGCAAGTAGCATACAAATAGAAATGATGGGATTCAATTAGAGTGAACACTTGATCTCAGATCATAATATTAGATCATAATTCAGGCCAGAGAAGAATTCCCATCCAGTTTGACCCTCTCTGCCTTCATAAATGTTCCCCACCAGGCCATCTCTACCACAAAGATCTTTTCTCCCCCTTTCATTGCTTTTAATAAGCATGGTAGTGGGAGCAGTTGAAGAGGCACATGGTATAAGTTGATATTAAATATATTTATTTTAAATATTTTATTTTAAATATATTTATTTTATATATTTACTAATTTGTATTAATAATGAAAATAAATGCAAAAATAAGTAACATAAATATAACTTCAAATTTTGCATTGAAATGTAACTATTTTCATTTTTAACAAAATTGCTTGAAACAATAACAATCTTGAGTACAGATCAGAGTGACTACGCTAGGGGCAATGAGGGCTGCCTGTTTTATCTCAAGTGGGATCTGGCTGTAAGACTTGGTCCCATTGATTTCAGTGACTCTTCTCTGCACAGGGTTAATGTTGGATTTAGCTCATACTCCCCAGCCTGTTGGTCTCTGCAAACATGAAACCTTAGTGCCTATTATTTTCTAGGGTTCTTCTGAGTATACTGAGGCTCAGCAAGGAAGTAAAGGGTACTGTTTCTGGAAGAAGGCAAGATGAACAGTAAGGAAAGAGAAAACATACTGAATGGTTGGACACCATTACTGTCTTCTGTAGTAAAGAAATCTTTATTAATATAATCTTCAATCCAACTGCTATTTCTCCAGCATCAGGGAGTCAGCAGGCACAGTTCCATCATCCCTTGGCTCAGCAGTTGGTGAGAGGCCCTCCCTCCATGTTCCAGCTGCCATTGCTCTGGTCTCTAAGGGAAAAACAGCAGCTGGTACCTGCTGAAAATCTCCTCCATCACTGCCATCTCCTTTTCCTTGGATATCCTGTCTTTTTAGATAGCAAACCCAAGGGCTGGGAGCAGTTGAATTAACAATTTGTCAGCCCCTCTGCTGAAGGATGGGGTCTAAATATGATGGATGGATGGATGGATGGATGGATGGATGGATGGATGGATGGATGGATAGACAGACAGACAGACAGACAGACAGACAGACAGATACTGGGCAAATATTGCTGTCATATTTTTGAGAAATGTGCCTGCTTAGAGGAGAAGGAAGGAAGGAAGGAAGGAAGGAAGGAAGGAAGGAAGGAAGGAAGGAAGGAAGGAAGGAAGGAAGGAAAATCTGGATTTACCACACATTTCTCATTGTTACAGGTGTCAACTGTGTTGAGAGTTCATCCTTTGGTTCCAGATTCTGCAGTCCCATAGAATGCAACAATCATTTTAGAACAGTTCAGAAATAAGGAAACTCAAAACAATAATCAGATCACTGCAGTATTCTTTATATTGACATTTTGGTCTGCAAGTGTGTCTGCTCATGGGATGACAGAAGGCCTTGGGCTAACAGCAACATTCCTTTCTTTAATAATAAAAAGTGACTCAACAAAACAATCTGACTACTGAAACATTGTTTGGATATTTTAACATCCCTCCTCAAAAACTACAGCACCAAATACCACAATCTCCCAACACATTTACCCTGCCTAGAGGATTTCTTACATAATTTTTTTTTATTTATATACCTCTCTCTCTCTTCCTCTCTCTCTCTCTCTCTCTCTCTAAATATATATATATATATATATATATATATTTTATGGTTTAGGTTTAAATTTTAGGTTGAAATTTAAGCTGAAAACTTCATATCAAAATTTTTAGAAATTGAAGGGAGAAGTGCATTCCAGTCTGCACATTCTTTGAGGAGCTTTGGCTGAGCAAAATGTGGACTGAATAAAATAGTAAGTATGCCTTACCTTGGGGTTGAGTAAGGTGAGATCAGAACAACAGAAACACCTACCAATCTGTACTGTCTATGACATGTTTATACCCTGAAAGAAAAGCTATTCATATGAACAGTGTGCAATGGGGACACTTTCTTAGCAGTTCTACTCTTCAAATAATATTGCTTGTTATTTCGGACTTTGAATCTTGGGGGAACAAGGAACAAACAACTTTGGTGGCTTATCGAGTCCACTCAGAATCTTGATGCTGAAATGCTCTGAATAACTCTAAACAGTTTTCTTCAATGCTGAAAAGACAGATGAGGGGGAACTGCAAGTTGTATACTACTCTATGTTCATAAGGCTTGTGTAGGAAAATGTACGAGTTAATAGTGGATCTCTCAAGCAGAGTAAGCAAAATAGAAAGGCAGAAGCTGAACAACAACCAGTTCCATACCTACCCACATATACACAGGATTCAGCTATAATAAAATATGATTAGCCTTCTTTTTAATGAAAAAAAAAACAAAACCTCCGTGAGTGTGTGTGTGTGTGTGTATACACATATATATGTAGCTTTACTCATAAATAACTTTTAAATAATGAAATACATAATCAAATAGAGGAGAGAAGGGAAAGAAGAGAAATGGGCACAATTCAGAGTGGTGTACGAAGAGATTGAATACGGTAAAGCAAACAAGCAGGGATGCAAACTAGCAAGCTGCTAATTCTAACAGACCAGGCTTGCCCTCACTAGGCAAAAAGGAGCAGGATGCAAGGCATCTTCTGTATCAACCTCTTCTTTCACAAATTGATAATACCCACTGCAGATCACTTCTGCTTATCTATGTTACAGAAACTGGGCCTATAGGTAACTCAATGCAAATATCTTGCTCATTTATTCCAGGTGCAGGCCCAAAAGCTTCTTCCACTTGCTGAATGTACAAGAGCTGGCATTAAATGGATGCTCATTCCTGTTTGGGCTCAGAAGAATAAAAGCCCCTATCTGACCACAATTGAGAGACACTCTCTGTTCATGCATGTTTGACCTAAATCTGCCCTTAATGCACATTTTTGCCTGCAATGAAATATATGAGCAGAGCTCACCACAGCAAAATGACAGAGTACAGTTAAAACCCTAAGTGGAATTCATAGACCTTGGGTGAAATTTCTTCCTTATTGTGCAGTTTGCAGTTTATGTTCAACTTTAATGTTTGACTTCACTTGGCACAAGAATGTAATATTTAAAATACTTGCTCTCTCTGCTCCTTCTTACACTCTCTCTTGGAAAGGTTGGACTTGCCCAGTATATCTAGCTTTCATGAATCTTCAGAAATCCAAGAATATACACAGGAGGATGGCAGAACATCTGACATCGTACTCATTAGTAACACAATTACAGGAGCAAAACAGATGACTCAGACTGAGCTTTTCCTAGAATTCTTTGGAAAATGTTGCAATGGATGTCTTTAATCCAGCTTGAGAGAGATATCTTGGGATAATAAACACATTGGCAAACTCTCTACATTCTCCCCGCACCAACATACATTACAGAAAGAATTGGTTTACTAAGAAGTTCTTCTTCAGTAGTAATGTACACAAGTCATCCTGTCTTTCTTTCTTCTCAAACACACTCCTTTGCCATTGGCAATATAGCCTCCAATTAAAATAGATGTTCATATTTCCATGGTCATGTTCCATTTCAGAAAGAAATACTGTGCATATGTGGACACTCATCCTGAAAGCTGAACCATTGGAGGGATATTTAATAGAGATGGGATGTTTGTCATGGCTTAGCCATAATTGGAAATGAAAGCAAAGTAACTGTGCATCTTTATTTCCACATGTGTGACATTGATTAATCAGAGAGTGAAATGTAATTTGCAAGAAATAACAATGCCTCATGTTAAATATACTATCATTTTCAATCAGGATCTAGAAATTGGTATGTGTGGTGGTGATGGGGTAAGCTTCTTAGCTTATATGTATAAAACACGTGCGTAGCAACTGCACAGTAGTGGTGTGGCATTAATAAAAAATGTAATGGACCATTTATTTTCTGGGTGGAAAATAAGGCCCAATCTTGGCAAACCGGAGCTTGCATAGTAAAATCACTCCTGGACTGGACTGCTTGAAAATACAGGTATGTGACTGTATGTTTAAATGAAATAATTCCTTCCATGTAAAAGAATAGATCAGGGATGTGAGTTGCCCAGCTTTCCCCCAAACATAAGGTCATGTGCATCCAAGTATGCATCAGTCACAATCTGAAGCAGTACAACCCAGAATAGTTTTTGCTTCACTGAATTCTTAAAAGCAGTCACAACAACCAGTCTAGATTTATTCAAAGACGAAATTAAAAGAGCATAAATGATTAAAGGAAAGTGGAGTGCTTTGGTGTCTAAAACAAATCTATAAAATAGAATAGACAAATTTGGTTAATATTAGGATTTTTGTGAATGAAATTCTACCCTCCCATTTGTAGAAAAGTGTAGTTGTACACTGAATTACAGCATTTTGTACACTGAGAAATCTTGGTTTCAGGGGCAAGTTCTGAAAATGACGGAACAACTTGCAAAATATTACTTACTACCTGTCATATGTCTTACAATGTATATTTTCCACACACTACTCCAGATTCTCATTTTATTTAAATATGAGCAAATCAACAAAATATCTTCTTTTCCATTTTTTATTGCCTCATTTCTGATTTTCTTTTTGTATAGATACCTGTACTAGTGTACAAAACCTATCCTGAGTACTTGCAATAGCATGGCCATTTGTCCATTCTGCAAGACAGATTTTCTCATGTGGCGAGATGCATTTCTGTTTGAATAATAACAATTATGTCTGAATTGTACATACAGATATAAATTAGCATGTATACAATTTACTGTAGTTACTGTTATTATTATTAGCATGTATCCTTTTTCATCCATTTTGATAATGCATTTGCTCTTGTGTGTGTGAGAGAGAGAGATGTGCAAGTAGAAACAAGTAGGAACAAAATAGTTAGATTCTGGACAAAGTATGTCCAAAGTACAAGATAGGGCTGTCATTTTAGTAGGGCAAGAGCCCAGTTTGGGCAAGTGGGTGAGCAACAGCCCACCCACTTTTTTAATTTAAGCCACATTTACTCACATATTTCTAGCAAGCATGCTGTTTTCCCCTCCCTGGAAGCAAAGTTCCATTGTTAAATGGAACTTGATTCTAAGTAAACATGTGTAGAATCATATTGTCAGTTATTCATTTTATAAAGAACATAATATGTCAACTCTTTGTGGTTAACAGGAGTGGGGAGAGGTATTTTGGCCCATACTGACAAATAAAAGGAAAAAGCAGGTATTTGCTCATGTTGAGCAAATGAGAATCTGGAAGAGTGTCTGGGGAATATATGATGCAACTAATATGACAGAAATCACACATTTTATAGTTTGTTCCTTCATTTTTAGAAATGGCCTCTGAGACCAAGGTTTCTCATTGTACAATTGTCCCATGTAATAGATAACAAAGATAAGAGATGTCGTTTGAATACCTTACTTTGCAATGAAGCTCTTATACCAAACTCTCTGGGAGTAACACAGGGTGGCAATGTCAACGTCAGGCTTCAGATTCTAAAGTTTAGAATGATGTTGGTGAGGATCATCTTCGCATTCATGCAAATGAAAGCTGAAATGGTGCAACTGTCATGATAAATTGTTTATCAGAATGTCTAGATAATTGTTATCAAGTTAAGAACTTCTGTAAAGATACAATTCCATTATGAGAGTTATAGGTGTCAGGAAGAAGCCAAGCATTGCCCCTATCTGCAGGACTGCGATACTGGTAGATTTTAACCATGCATCAAAAAAAGACAGACTTGTACTTAGATCCTATTTGTTTCATTGTGAGAGTGAAGTGTTTCAAGGCTGTGTAGGTGGGTGCAAACATACCTGTCTCCATCAGACTTCCCCTACCCATTGCCCCGACCTCCACACACACACATACTTTGCTTCTATATGTTGTGAAATACCCAGGCAGCCTTGTTTTACCATGTCAGTCAGAGAGGAAGTAGTGATACTGAAGGGGAAGAGAGTCAGAAGGAGTTGTGGCTGTATCTTATGTGGATTCATCACAAGAAGATGCCGGGGCCAGTCCAAAACATTTTGCTGCCTGGAATAAAATAACCAATGGCACCTCTCATCCACACAGGTGAAAGTGCATAGTATTGAAAGTCATCTTGTTATTTTGGCAGCTGAGGCAGAAAATCCCACTGCCATTCTCTCCCTTGTTGGCAGTAACTATAGCAGATAGCTAAAACAATTTGCATCTTCCCTTAACTTACACAATCCATTGCTTAGGCTTTGCTTAATGCTGTTCCCAACCCTAAAATTTCAGTATAGACTTCCTTATGCTGGATTTTTGAAAACACAAGTTCAGCATAGGTCTTCAGTTTTCCTCTAGTTAAATTGGAATAGACTTCAACACTAAATGAAGGACTCTGACTTTACTTTACACATTACTAGAAATAGAAGCCAAACATGTTTTAGGCAAGTATGAGTCACAACACATACACTGGAAAGGCTTTGAGAAGTGTGCATGGTACCAATGGGATGCTCTAACTCTAACCCTGCCAAAGCATCTAACAACAATCTGTGAAGCCAAAAAGCTCAAGCAAATGCCAGCTTGTCAAACAACCCACCAAACCCACTGCCAGCTTTTCAAACAAATCAGTGTTTCCAAAATTTGATGGTCAGGCCCTAGATCAGCTGCTGGTCCCACCCTGGCAACGGAGAGAATGGCACATCTCTCACTTGGGGGAAGGACTGCACACAGATGGCAGTGCCATAAATATTAATTTAGAAGGTTTTCCTTTGGAAAATAATATCAGTACTTCCAAGACCATATGACTTCTTTGAGGTTTGGGAAATGAAGTTGGCAAGATGTTCAAGCACTGAGTCAAATTTGTTTGTACTACTCTTTGCTGAACATATTGGTTTAGCTCTTTGGGTGCAGTCAGTCTATTATAAACAATTTGCACACACACTGGGCAGAATTCAAAGTCAATTAAGGCTGATCAAAGCTGATGTGCAGCCTGAGCCTTCTAGCACTGTGGATAAAAGCACAAAAGGCTCAAATCTGAGGATGCAGTGTCATCGGAATTCCGAGTTTCCTGTCTTTGGCTTGTATTACAACATGTAATTTTCATTATAGCTTTTGATTTGTAAATGCCCTTCCTTTAGGGATTTACTTTAATGACAGCCTCCATGAAATACTTCCTGGAATGTTCAGAATGTATATTTAAGATTTGTTTCTGTTAAATCTGCATTTCATTTTTAGGTGTGCAATTCCACATGTCTCTACTAATAATTCAAATTTGTACAATAATACAGGCCTTCCCCACCCCCCATAATTTATATTACATAATTGCCTGGAGCCCACTATGTATGAAGCATTCATCTCTTTCTGCAGGGCCATCAAAATGTTGCCAACAAAAGCTCTTGTTGGAACAAAGTAGACATCCATTCCAGCTAGCCTTTGTTTTCCAACAGGAGTCAAGCAGATATTTTTGGGAAGACCGCAGAGAGAACATGAAAACTACCAAGTTGTATGTGTATCTCAGTGTGGTACTAATCTTCCAAGTCAAAGGCTTACTGATTCAAATTGCAGAGGTTCTTTTAAACTGTCATGGATGGAGAAGGCCAAAACAGTTTTGTTTTCTCCCACAAGTAAAAAAAAAAAAAATCACTTTCTATACTATGTTTAATTCATGAAAGAATTTGTGCAAGTTGATATGTTTTTCAAAAAGATATGTTTAAAAAATGAGCAGAACAACATTCTTGACTGTAAGCATTGGACAGATTTATCCCATAATATCTGTTCCAACAAAGAAGAGGAGGACCATGCACCTGTCTGCTGTATAGCACTGAAAGATGAAAAATCTCTCCAGAATCAGAGATGATGACCTTAAGTTGCAACCTGACAAAGTATGGACAATCCTGCCATTCACCCCATCGGTGAAAAGCAAGTAGGATATCAGTGGGTTTATTGAAGCCATTTTATAAACATGGCATAGTTCAAATCTACTTTTCTAAGCCTTTGGCTGTTAAAGCCTAGTGTTTCATTATTTCCCTTAACACTCTAAGCAGTTATTTATAGCCAGAAGCTATAAGGAATTTGCAGACCTTATATCTATTAGAAATATTATAAGATGTCTGCCAATGTTCAGATGAAAACAGTGTTACTAAAAGATGGGTGACAAGGACATCATCTTCCTCCTAGAAACTTTATTTGGTCTGTAATCCAGCAAATACTCTGGCTCTGCATTGTGGGCCCAAATTTGAAAAAGCTGACAGTGCCAAGCAACCTGTACACTCACAGCCTGTATCATCATAGCAAGAAATATTAGACTTCCTAAGACCCAGTCTACTTTGTTGAGAAAACCATCTGCAAATGAAATCTCTCTAGAAACATTCCAGTAAAATTTCCAATACTGACAAAATGAAAATCTGGCCTAGAATCTGCATGTTGTTTCAACGATTAGTTGATAAAAATTTCAGCTATTTCCTTACCAGCTCTAACATGCTCCCTTTGGAATACTCTGCTTGCCTGTTTTGTTTGCCTCTTAAATATATAAAGGGTGGATCACAGTATGACTCTTTATGAAGCTTCTGAGTAATGTATAAATAGGGATGTTGTAGAAGTGCCTAGAGAGTAATTTCCAGTCCATGTGCTACAATGGGAAAACACTTGTAACACATGGATGACAAGTCCCTACAGCCCCAAAGCGCACTAAGCCAATGTATCTATTAACTTTCTCTTAGATCATCATCTGTCTGTAAATGAGAAAGGAGGTAATCCTGCACTTGCAGTTAGGTTGCTGAAATTGCATAGAAGTCCTCTGAGATTTCAACAGCTTGACTCTGCAGGATTGCAGCCTGCCTGCCTGTAGCAAAATTCTTTTCAACCTGATCAGATGGACGGACCCTAAGCTAGTATACTTATGCCATCCAACAGGGAACCTGATAGCACACACACTAAATTTTGAGTATTCAAGGATTTATGTCTCTCATTTTTAAAAATAAATACTTATTGAAAATGAAACTGTAGATGGCTTAAAGCAATTTTGAACAGACTAATAGTAAACAGCTAGCAATGTGCAAGGAATCTACTTCAGTGGACTCCTTTTCCTTCTCCTTTGCAGACTTTGCTCAATCCACACTTCCCAGATGGTCCATGAAATGCCCTGGGCTGGCAGGCACTGATCATGCACCTTTTCATTTTCAGCTGGAAGCCAAAAATGGTGTGCGATCACACATTGCTTCTGGGCCCCACACACACTTACCTGGTGTGCGGAGCCTCCAGAGCTGCACCAGTCGCACTTCCTGCCCCAGCGCAGCCTGAGAAACTCCCAGGCTGCACTGCGGAACGAAGAGGTGGGGCTCTCGCGTGAGCTGGCAGCTCGTGCAGAGCTGAAGCATCAGGAATGCAAGATCCTCTCACCGGAGGCTGCTCGCACGATCCCCACACTCCAGTGCCAGAAAAAGGTAAGGTGTGGAAAGGGCCACAGTTTGAATTCTATTATCGGTATATTGATATGCACTGTGGATGTGTCTGGGGGGGGGAAGCTCATTTGAAAAGGTATATTGGAAAATGTGCACATTGCAAATGTGTGCAGAAGATCATTTAAACAATCTTTAGATGTTAGAGGGGATGTACTCAAGCAATGCAGACCACTTGAGACTTACAAATAATAATGGATATGTCTAAAGAAAAATGGATGGATTTCATCCCCATTAAAGAAAAAACAATCACTTAGGCACTAAGGGCTTTTCCACACCTGGTGAAGGAACCACCCTGCGCCGCTACTCACCGGACCTTTCGGCTCCCCACTTCGGTCCACGGCGCTCCGGAGCAGTGCGTGCTCATCAATACATACTGCTCCGACGTCCCAAATGGTGGCTTCCGGTTGGTCGAGAGTCTTGACCAACCGCTGAAGCTCACAAGCTTAAAGCCCACCCCCGGGCAGATTGCAGGCTCGCATTGGTGCAAGCCTGCGAATCTGCATAAGGGGGCAGACTCGCAGTGGCGCACTGCGTGCTTTTGAAAGACCGAAAGAAACAGGTCTTTCAAAAGTACACTGGAGGACAACTTGGGGTCGTTCCAGACCGGACTGAGGTACGGATCTACCTTAAATAGGTCCGACCCAGTCCGGTCCGAGGTGCAAACGTCCTCCTCGGAGGACAAACTGCACCATTTCAAAAACCCCATGTGGAAAAGGCCTAAGTGGTTATGCAAGTGGGAAAAGGAGAAAGTGCATTGGTGCAGAAAACCAGAATTATAGATGTGCACCTCCTTAGTAAGTATGTATTGGCTGTAATAACCAAAGGCCATAACACAGCAAATGAAAACTTAGACATTATGTGTGTGTATGTGTGTGTGTGTGTGTATAAATATTATATGAAAGTAGAAAATTCTCTTTCTAATTTTAAAAGATAAGAAAGTGAAAATGGCCACTTGATAATGCATATACCAGGTTTTTTTTTTTAAAAAAAAAATAATTTCCACATCTGAACCCAGAAATTTACCATTAATTTGATCTAATATTCTTCTTGCTGCTTCATAAAAAGGGTCAGAGCAAGAAGATCTAAGATTGTACACCGTGCTTTTTGCTGGTGGAGCAAAAATGTCCTAGGTCTTGGTCTGGATCTGCAGAATGTTGTTGGATCAGGGATTAGTGACTGCTTCTTTTTCTGCTTCTGCTTCTGCTTCTTTTTTTAAAATGGATCTCAGAGAAGTAATAAAATTATGTCACAGTAGGGTTCTCTGGTGATTTCATTCTCAAAGGAAGTAATGAGTAGTTTTAGCAAATTACTTCCCACTGTGGTAACATTTTTAAAAACTGCACAATTTTCAATTATGATTTGCCCTTCAAGATTCATTCCATTCTGCAAAAATTTTTACTTGAACAGAAAATAGCATTTTTTATATACCCTACGGTTTTTAAAAAAGAGTGAATTTTGTGCAGAATACATCCTGAATTCTTGTCAGGCCAAAATTCTCCTCATCAGGGTTTTCTGACGCTCAAGAAATATGTTTTTCAAATATTTTCAAATATTCTTTCTACTCCTGCTTCATAGTGATGAAGATAATATTGCTCCCTTCTTCAGTCTTATTTTACACTATTTCTACATTGCCAGGATTAGGTTGTAGGACATATTTAATTGGAGCTATGTTTCTCTGAAACTAATGGAATGGTGACAAAGTATATTTTGTTTAGCATAGCTCATATGCATACACACACACATACACACACACACAGTGCTGGGGCAGTCCTGTTTTCTGTAACAAAGGACTGGAGCTAACTTGAAATGTTTAAAGCATCTTTAGAACTGCTGTGCAAATGGAAGATACTGAAGTGCTGCTGAGCCATTCTCAGAGGTCTTTTGGCTTGTAATCTATTAAAGTGACAATAGCAATCTCTAACTAGGCACAGAATCAAAAGTTCCTCTGGTGAAATTGCCAAGATCAAAGGGCATGTATAATAGCCTTAAAGGCATCTCTCCTTACTCAGGGCACTTTTAGTCCTTCTGTTGGCTTTTGGGATGAATTAAGCACCTTAGGATAAACGTTGAATAAAACATGAAGTAGCAAAGGGATAGATGAATTACTTGGATTACAGGCAGGGAAATAAGGAGCCTGGGAAAATATAGGGCATTTACATTTTTTTTTATTTTTTATTTTAAATAAAAAGAAACAATGGCAATTAGCACACCCAACTTTGAAATAATCTATCCTTTTTTGTTCTCAGCTCAGTAACTTTCACCTAAGATACTAGGTGCTGTTAAGCTAGACTTTCTTATTAAATGTTGTTTATAAATCTTCTTTCCCATCCATTAAAAACTTTGCAGAGGGTTATCTTTATTATTTTTTAGAAAAAAACAGGCTTAAGAAAATGGAAGCAACAATTTCTTCCAATTAGAGTCAGCCACAGTGCTCCAGAGGTTTTGTAGACACATTCAAGAACTCACAAAGCTTCCTCCTTTTCAGCAGAAGACTTCAGTTCATGCATATATTACTTTCTGTGTCCTTTCTGTTGCTGAGTGAAAATGGCCACCCAACATTCACCATGCTATTGTGGGTAGCAAAATGGTAGAGAATTTTCTCAGATGAATTCTCCCACTCTTCAAATGTGGATAACAACAGTTCCAAGAAAGGTTGGCTTTCACAATATTGGATGAAGCCCAATTTGTTCATGTCAATGGATTGAGGAAACAGTGGGCAAAGAGATTAGGGCTGGAAGAAGTTGAGCTCAAGCCATTCTCAATATTAAAGATATTAAAACTAAACTAGTTACACCTGAAATTCTCTCTACGCAGTTTGTGGAGGACAATGCCAGTAGAGGCCCCTTTGCCATACATTTTCTTGAGGAGGATCAAAATTCCCCAGAAAGAGTTATATATTTAATTATTTAATTAATGTCTCACCTTTCTCACAGCAAAGGACTCAAGGCAGCTTACAAGTTAAAACAACATATGGCTAGAAGAACTATTAGTACAAAAGTTTTTAAAACCCAACAATTCTGTTAAAAACACAAATTTAAAACAGTTTAATATACAACTAAAACATAATTAAAAATATACCTGCACAGCAAATCCCATTAGGAGCTTCTTCTGCTCCAAAATGTTAAGAGCCAAAGGCCTTCCTAAAGAAAGGTCACTGCCTGCTGGATAAAAGAGAGTAGAGAGGAGACCAACGGAACCTCCCATGAAAGGGAGTTCCAGCCACCAAAAAGCAGCCACCAAGTAGACAGAAAAATAGAATTTTCAAAAACATATTCAAAACTTTATTTTTCTGAGATTTTGGCCCAGCTACCTTCCATCTACGTTAAAACTGAGTTTTTTGAGTTCTGAGTTCTTCTCTAATAGGAAAAATTGTTATTTTAACTGCATATATTAGTTTGTATTTTATAATTTTAGCAGTTATCAATTTGCCTGTTTGCTGTTTTCTGATACTGATGTTTCTGTTTTCACTCTTATTTTCCTATTTGTTTGAAAAGGTCTGAAGACTTATTCAATAAAGATGTGTGTGTGTGTGTATTTGTGTGTGTGTCTGTTAAAACTGAGTGAGTCAGCCCATGACCACACAGATTCTGCCCGTTCGCTAGAGAGCATGTGGGGATTGCGAAGGAGCAGTTCTGTTAGATTTGGGTCAATCAAAAGCCTCATTCAGGAGGTGCTCAGTGGCTCCTAAATGAGCCCCTGAAGAAAGTAAAATTGCAACAGCTTCAATATGATGGCCATCTGGAAGCCAGCAGATAGTTGAACCCAATTTGAGAATCACCGTTTGCTTGATTCCATAGTTGGCGAAAAGGCATTGGATGAATTTGTGCATTGGAGAGACATATTTTAGAACTACAGAGTTGATTCCTTTGGCTGATATATTCAGTTAAAGATATGCAGGGATTCATTTTCAGCAAAATTTTGTTTCATTATATTATAAAATAATGAAATGCTATTTCATTCAAAGTAAACTCCTATTGAAATTATTTGATCAATCCTTTTTTTTTTCCAAAACAAAGATCCCAAACTCTTTCATTAAAAAGATATATAGACAAAATAATGGGTAGGTTATTAATGGTATCCCTACCAAATTTGGCAGGCAAACTCTGGAGTATCTAAGTTTAAGTGCTGCTAAATGCTGCTTCAGCTAGAACAGTTTTAACCGACCAGGAATTCTTCAAATGATGAAGTATTAGCATTCTTTGAAGCTTTATGTGGAGAGAAAGTGACCCTGCAAGTTTGGGCAGTAATTTTCAATATTTATTTAAATATTTATATCCTACTATTTATTGTGAGATTTCAGGACAGTATGCATTTAAAACAACAAATAATATAAAACAATTCAAGTTAAACAATAAAACAATTTAAATAGGAGAAAAACATATTAAGGAAGAAAGCAAGTTGAAATAACTTAAAAGGAAATTATTTTTATGTCAGGGCACAGGCAATATTGAGACCAAGAGGACTTTTTGCATAAAACTACATAATAAGTTCATGGAAGAGTCAGTAATTGACAGCCTAAGACCACTGTGAGCCAAGTTAGTTTTGCTCTGCTGGTGGTGTGTTGTTGCAACAGTAATCTGCTCAGTACGATGAGGAACTGCAAGTTCAGACATTCTGAACCAGGAATTTCCTTGCTCGTAACTAAAGCAATGTGCTACTTATGGTTGGCTGAATGCACTGAAGAATCACTACCACTTATTGTAGACTACATCAAGGCTAATGTGTCCTCCCTTGATCTGGTTGTGCCTTTGTCAAACTAGACTTAAAGCCAGAGCAGAGACAGCTGGTGGATCATTGTTGCAAGTGTCACCAACAGTTAATCAGACTTAAGGCTGGTCCTCCTGAACTGCTCTGGGTTACACAGGAGCTCTCCTGGTGCTGAACCTTTATCAGGAAAAGGACTCAGAATCTGGATGTCTTCTACAAAGCCACAAACCTAAGAGTAGATTAGCCACCTCTTAACCAATGGATCCACCGGCTGCCCCTAAATTATAGACTGGTTCTGAGAGCTACCATCTCAGTAGGATACCCAAGGATTCCAGACATGCAGCATTTTGAAGATATCAGGCTGATGTCAAGCAAAGGAAATCATTCAGAAACAGGTATAGTTCAATGATTAGTTCATGAAGTGAAGTAGGTACATTAAGGAGTTTTGTACATATTCTCCAGGAGTATGGTTTTAATTAGTGTTTGAGTACATGTTCTGCCAATGGATAGCTGCTTATGCCTGCACCTTCTGATGCCAGCAATCACTTGATTCAGAGGAAGTCTAACACACACACACATACACACACACCAAGCGACCCCACATACAAAAATAATGACTACAAACAGAAATAATGACCACAGACTTTTTGTATAAATTTAAAATAGAAAATGAAGTCATTGAAATAGTTCAAGATTTTACATAACTTGGCTCAGTCATTAATCAGAATGCAGGTTGCAGTCAAGAAGAAGAAAACCAGGACTTGGAAGGACAACTATGAAGGAACTAGCCAAGTCCATAAAAAATGTAAATATACATCATTGAATGCTAAAGTTAGGATTGTCCAGGCCATCATAGTTCCAATTTCTATGTATGGTTGTGAAACCTAGACAATGAAAAAAGTTGATAGAAAGAAAATAAACTCTTTTTGAAATGTGGTGCTGGGGAAGAGTTCTACAAATATCATGGATTGTTAAAAGGACAAATAAATGAGTCCCAGAGCAAATTAAGGCTCCCTAGAAGCCGAGGTGACTACACTGAATCTGTCATACTTTGGACATATCATAAGAAGACATGACTCACTTGAAAATATAACGATACTTGGAATGTACTTGGAATGTACATGGAACAACCTTTTAAATATATGTGTTTATTTGTCTTTGTTTGTTTTTAGTTTAAATAGATTTGTTAACCAGTATGGGTAGCTTAGTTTAGTAGAATTTTTTGTTTATTTTATTGTTATTATTTTTTCATGTTTATTTGTTGTATGTATGGTATTTAATACATATATTTAATAAAAGATTATAAAAAAATAAGATATACTTGAAATGGTAGAAGGCAGTAGGAAAAGCAGAAAGCCATATTACAGATGGATAGACTCAATCAAGGAAGCCATAGCCCTGAGTCTGCAAGAACTATGTAGGGCTGTTGATGATAGAATGACCTCTCTCATTCATATGCTTGCTATAACTTGAAGTAGATTGATGGCAGTTAATAATGAGGGACCCCAGCCAGGTCTCTCTGGATGTCTGGTATAATGTTAAAGTGTGGAAGGAGCATTGAACGGGCTCTTTAGATATCCTGGCATCAAGGTATTCATCATCTAAGGATTATGTTCTAGTACTGTAGAACATGAATACAGCGGGGGGGGGGTCCCCAAGAAACTTAATGCCTTTCTAAGGGCCTGATTATCTGTGTCTGTGTGTTTCGTGCCATCTCCTGGTCATCTCTACACTTCTATTCCACCTGGATGGTAAGGGTGGTTCATGCAGGAACATGCCAATCACAGTGGAACTGTTTGTCCATCAGGTGAAGTGACACTAGCAAACAGCACCCTAACAAATCATTTAGGCGTGACAATATTTAAAGGGAGTCCCTGGTAAAGAAAAGGTTAAGAACCATTCCTCTAGCACATTTCCCAGGCAACAAAAGAGACTGTACAAGTTCAAGTTAAAGACACACATGTCCAAAGTCCAGTTGGGTATGCACAGGTAATTAATCCCATGCTTTCCACTGCAGCTAGTAGAAAGAACAAAATTATGTTTTCATCTATTTTTGATAAGACAAACTTATCATGTTTCTTCATATTTGGAATTAAAATAGGTTGCATTTTTTGAAAAAGTATATGGAAGAAATTAAAACTGACAGAGCTTTTTCATCTCAAAGGCTCAAGCCCTCAGCATTTAACTTTTAAAATTTTGTATTTAATCCCTGTATATTCAGCCTCATTAGCACTAAACTATGGATGCTGCTTTGCTTTTTCTGAATGGCACACCATTTTAAAGCTCTACATGGTAGAATCTTCTTAATGCCTGCTCAGAATATATACCAAATTTGGTTAAGTGCAAATGAGAAAGAACTTTGTTTCACTCAATTTGGGGCGGGGGAGGGATTCACATATTTCTTCATTTGGAGGATGGAAAGCATGTGATTTTTTTTTTAAAATCTAGGAGAAAGTGAAACTAAGAGATTTCCCCATCAATCGCACACCTCATTTTTAAATGTAAAACAAGCTGAAATAGCAGTTTTCTTTGTAAAATCCTTTTGCAGCCCAAAATATGGAAATCAGTACATGGCTTAGCCTAATGACTGTCAAAGTCAATGAAAAGGCTCTTGTAGATACCCACTTGACATATGGTGTCAAGGTCATGTGAAAAGAGAAGGGGTTAGCAATTTCCAATTAGTACCAACTGGAGGTGATGAGGAAGTTTTGGGAAGTTTGGAAAGCTCTTGTCAATGTATTCAGTTCTAGTCATTTCTAGTGCCTTCTAACATTCATTAAGAGTGCATTTTTCACACATACTACAAAGAGATTAAACAGTTTTAAAAAAGCATAGCTCGTCTTGATAAAGAAGGTATTCTTGGTGCCTTAAAGGGCCCCAAGTGGTAGCAAGGAACTTATGTAACTGAGATTCATTTATTTGCTGATACTTATTAAATAGTTCTGCACAGAAAATATGTCTCCTATGCAGAAAAAGCTGTTTTATTCACACATTAACCAATCATTAATTTTGTAAAGAAAAGAGCCCAAGCTTTGAAAATTGTCAGTCCAGGATTCTTCACATCAGAGTTTCTCAACATGCAAAAAACATGTTTTGGCCATTTTTCAAATATTTTTGAATATTTTTTTCCATTCATACATCTGAGGCACAGCAGAAAATGGAACTATCCACTCAACTCAATGCCTACCCCAACCCCATCAGAAAAAAGTGTCTTTCCCACTGCCTGTTAATGAAAAATATAGTAAAAATTAGTAATTGACAATTTCTTGACCTTTACACCCAAATTTATTGCTTGACAGACATCCTTCACTGTGTATAACAGCACAGCTGGCCCTGAAATGCCTGCTACTTTCTGCAATATTTTTTGGATTATTTTATTTTATTTGCTTGCTTCTATTCTACCTTTCCAAAATATTTTGTCTGTACAATTCAATAATAGCAAACCATGGCTATTTCTGCAGTACACTGTTATAGTGCTATTATTCCACTTTACACATCCTATGGAATCCTGAGGTTTGCAGTTTAGAGAGGGGCCTTTAGAATTCCCAGCCAGAGAGCAATTTGGCCTCAGTAAACTACAAACCCCAGAATTCCATAGGAGATTGAAAGTGGACTAATAGCACTATAACAGTGCAGTGCAGAAATGACCTATGAGTAAGCAAGAACAGCAGACACTGATCTTAAGTATCTGGTTAATAAACAGCCTCAGTTAGGTACCTCTGCCATTAAACATGCCTGTCTGGCAGGGAGAAGTTTCCAAAGGAGTCCTATGTGCAGTGCCTGAATGGGTTGTTATCCCTCAAGGCCCCTTTATCAGATACTAGCTCATAGAAGTCACTGGGGAAAACCAATATACATTATTGCCAAAGGCTCTGGAACACTGAGCACAAGTTTAGGCTGGCATAAGATAGCGAAAATGTCCAAACATCCCTCAAAGAAATAACAACCCATGAGCATTTTCCCAGTAATTCTGCACTTTTTTGTTCTGTCAGATTCAATTATATTGATACCCAACTGAGTTCCCAAACATTGGACAGAAAAAGCATATTTTACAAGTTTTGTATCCCTCCAGTAGTTTCACTGGAAAGAGAATAAAATTAGTCAGTGGTTCTAGTGCATTTTTGCCTCCTCTTTCCTGCTGTGGGTTGATTCATTTCTCCACTGGTTAGGCCTCTTTTGTTCAATTTCTTTCTCTGTTATCCTGACAATGCAGTCATTGGATGTGTTCACAACATGTCTTTATACTTCAGTGTTGTTGGACTGCATGTGTCAGCATGTGCCAGCATAGGCAATGGTATGGAATGTTGGAAGCTGCTGTATGGACAAGGGTGGTGGTGATGGTAGTGGTAGTGGTTGGCATGTGACACAAAATGAATTGGAAAAATGAAGGAAAAACCAAGCACACCATGCTTATCAAGTATTTTCAAACAATTAAATAACAGGGAATGTGTGCACTCAAATTAGCATTCATTTTCAAAACAAAACATATTAGACATCTTCAAAACATATTAAAACATCTTTTTTGGCCAGAGCCTCCTCTTTGTCACTTTCACTATTGACTACCAGATAAAATGGAGTACTTTCAAGCTGTCAGCTGAATTGTGCTTATCAGGCAAACTTGGTGAAAGAAGGAGAGACAAGGCCTTGGAGAGGCACCAATTTTGGCAGGAGAAAACTGATAAAACAGAAATGGACAGTGTCACTGGACTGGGGTTTACATTGGTGCCTGAGCCCCTGGATTGTCTTGTTAGTCAACAAAGTAAGACAGACTGACAATGGAATCATTACTGTATAACAGATAAGAACTTCTGAGGAAAAAATTCTACTGATATTGGAGGTAAACAAGGAGCAAAGCATGCTTTGTTTTTGGTACTTAGTGTGGGCTTTCCCGTGGAAAATTTGTGCAGTTAGTGTATTTGATTTTTTTTATTAAAAAAAACCTTATCAAACAATATTTGAGGGTCCAAACAATCCCCACCCTAAGTTTATAGCACTGTAAGGAAAGAAGATGATGAGGAAATGACCTCATAGCTCTTCATCTTGCCATGGTTGAAGCAGGGCAACCCATAAGTGAATCCAAACACCCAGTGCCATCAAAGGAAGCATTTGTTTCATCACAACTCATATTGGTTTCAGTTGTACAAGCTGAAAATCCATCACAGCTGTAGCAATCTCTTTTGCAATTATTTTTCTGAATGCTTGGCTATCCACCCCTTAGTTTTGACAGCTTAACATTCATGCCACTGCTGTTTTTGGTGCAATGTAATGTGAATCAGATGCCAATTAATAGAGAGTGAAAAGAAGAATGACATCTCATTTGTGTCTTTGCCATTGTCTCATCATAAGATGCACTGAAATGTCAACATGTTAAAAATGCAGAAGACATATTGTTGGTGTGGCTGAAAATTACTCCAGGTATCATATATTTGCCCAGTAGTGGGGTGGGGGGAGGTTATTTGGTTTATTTTTGAAAATGACTGTTCTTTCAAACTTCGTGTGGATTGCTAATTTTAGAAATTTCCTAGCAGGGTTTATTGATCAAGTGTCCTTGTATTCCAAGCATGTATAAAGTATTTCTGGATGCTTTATGAATGCAGAATTTTCCATACTGCTCAGCACAACAGCCATTTTTGAGATTGCTCAGTAGAGCGTAGAAGCATGTGTTTGACCTCAGTTCATCTAAGTTTTGGAAGGTTGCTTAGGCAGTAACAACAGCATTTATTTGCCACAATCAATTTTTAATTTTCCTCTTTGTGATTTAGGGCTTAAGGAATCCCAGATATGTTCTTTAGCCCTCATGCTATATTTAAAATTGAATCTTAGGAAGAGCTCTCTGTCAGTGGTTGTTCAACAGGCTTGGGATAAACCAGGGATACTTTCTTTCTAAACTAAAACTGAAAGCACACTTCATTTTTAAAGTGAACCTTTTTACCAAACTGTAAGAATATAGAAGAGAGAACAAATTGGATGGCTTTAAAGTGTACCTTCTGTGTTTCTGTACAAATGAGGGACGATAAGAAGAGCTGTGTTGGATCAGACTAAAGCTTTATTTAGTTCAGTATTATCTTTTCCACGGCGGCCAGTCAGATCCATATGATATATCCACAAGCAGGACAGGAGACTGCTTTCCCACTGATATTTCTCAGCAATTGATATTCAGAGGCAGGAGTCTCTGATGTGGTTGTGCATACTGATTCAAAGGAGATAAGCCCAGATCAGTGACTCATGCATACAGGCAATGGGCAAATTCTTGTGAGGATGGGTAAATACTTTTATCATGTGGGTATGATTTGACTCATTCAGTCATTTCTCTTACAAAGGCACAGTAGAATCACTGACTCTTACAAGAAGTCAATTGAAGGCATGGATATTCAGAACAGTGATCCATATAGAAAAGTAAAAGATGCTTCTGAATAGGCAGGGATTTAGAAGAAATTATTCAGGTCAAAAAATGGCTGTACATAGTTACAACTTTCTGACCTGAAGAAAGCACTTGACCACGGAAATCAGATTGTCATGATCCAATTCCTAAATTGAATATTGTATTAATATTTCAAAAATGTGTTTATTGAAATATTTAATATTTCTTTATATTTATATTAAGGAAAAAATAATTATATATGAGAAATATACCAAACCTTACTAGGCATGATATACACAAAAGCAGAAATATTAGAATGTACAGTGATTTTCATGTTTGCTTTTGGGGGATGTGTTTTTCTAAGTTTGCAAATTGATATGAACATGGGACAAAATGAACCTACAGGCACTGCACTGTTAGTACTCTTCTAAATACTTGTGCATTTTGAAACAGTTTCATAATTACTTTGTTAAGCTATATAGTGCCCTTGGAAATGTATTCTTCTGTATAACTTGAAAATATCATGCAAATAAAGTTTTGTCTAAGTACTTGATCCATAACCTTCTTTTTGTGTGACTGTGGCCAAAAAAGGCACATCCGTGACCCTGGCTACAGTTTGTACACTAAAACTGATTGGCTTCTAGAGTAGGGATGGAAAGTATATTTATAGTTAACTATAAAGGTAACTATAAATATAAAGGGGTTTCCTGAAAGTTGGAAAATCCCAGTGAAAAGACTGATATCCCAGAATGTTAGCAATATTTTTTCTGAAATTTAAACATCCCAAATGTTGGGGAGAAATTATTCTGCAGAAAAAAAAGTGCAATTTTTTTGTGCAAAACCCATTTCCTCCACAGAAAATAGGTCTCCTTCACAGGAAAAAAAAAACCTGTTTTCTGTGCAGAAAATCTGGGAGGTGGGAGGTAATACACACACGCATGCACACGCAAAGCCTCTGTGTTTTTCTCTGCTGAATAATTCCTTTGCTATACCTCTGAACATTCAAATAAAAGGAGAATATTGTGAGAATATTTTCTCCCTCGGTGAGAGAAAACTTATTGTGCTTATCCATCTTTGTATATAAGGGTGTAATAGTCCAGGATTTACAGCCCTATTTACTGAGTAATAAAAAAGTACTAGTAAAACGTGAAGATGTCCTCTTCCAGGCAGTAAGAAAATATCAAATATTATGATCTTGTGAACTCTTTCTCAGGGATGGTTTATGGATTTGTTATAGTAGGGGCACTGAATCCACTCTGACTTTTACAGTAGCTTCTCCCAAGAGTTACTTCAGATTGTAAAAGGCTGTCCTGTTGCTGAACCTTGGTTAGGAGGTAGGATCCAGCACCTGGATGGCTTCGTATGACTAGAGGAGCTACAGAAGGAGCTGCCACAAAACTGAAAATGGATTCCTCCTCTTCCAGTAGTGGACCCACTGCTCTGCTCTGCTCCAAACAAACTACACAAAATATTTTAAAGTAAGTCTCACAGTGTCTTGAACACTGTTGATGCAGTGTAGCACTGGACTACATTACCTGCTCACATGTATCCAGAACAGTTGTTCTCAACCTTCCTAATGCCTCAACCCTTTAATACAGTTCCTCATGTTGTGGTGACCCCCAACCATAAAATTATTTATTTATTATTTACAATGCCTCCCCCCCGGGCAAAGGCCGCCTCACTGGCCAGGAACAGGGGGGCGGGCAGGGAGGGAAAGAGGAGCCACGCGTCTCCCCTGGGGAAAAAAACGCTGAGAACTCCCCCAGGCTCTACTTCTGCTTCGCTCTCGTTTCCGCTGGGGGGGGCAGTGTGGGAAAAGTTTCCAGAGTGTCGACCCTGGCCGGGGGAGAGGAATCCCAGCACCTTTGTCTTTTGCGCGGGGCGCAGCTCGCCCCCCGGGAAAAGCACCGCCTTGCGCCCCCCCGGCCCTTCCTCAGCACCCCCCTCCATGGCAAGTGGGACAGGGGCCATGACGAGGAGGGGGCCTGCCCCCGTGCTGCTGCCGCCCCCCCCCCAAGCTGGCCCGTCAGATGGGAGGTTCTCCTGGTAGCGGAGAAGGGGAGCGATTTCAGTCCCTTCTGAACAGGGGGCAGGAGGACGCGAGCGCGTGGCTCGCGCTTGCGCACCACCACCGAGGAGGGAATGGAGCCTAAGACCATCGGAAATACATATTTTCCAATAGTCTTAGGCGACCCCTGTGAAAGAGTCATTTGACCTCCAAAGTGGTCGCGACCCACAGGTTGAGAACCACTGATCTAGAACTTGCTGCCTTGCTTTTAATTACTTTTTTCTTCTGGATACTGGGAGTGTATTTCCAAAGGCTATTTCCTAGAAACTTTCCAATCTTAACTCTATTCAGTGTAGCAGTCAAAGCAGGCTGTCAGGAAGCAGGTCTTGGGAAGAGATAAAGCCAAGCTGTCAGTCACTTCATCCTTCCCACTCATTAAATGGCATGGCATTGCATAGGAGGACATAAGGTGTGTTGGGGAGACAGCTGAGCAAATTCTCAAGAATCTCTGAAAACAGAATATGTGCCTCTAGCGTATCAATTTATTTTAGTACATTTATAACTTGTCTTTAAGCTGAAGGTGCCATTCTTTCCCATCCCTTTTTATCCTCATATCTACCTTGCAAAGTATATTAGGCTGAGAGATAGTGAACATTCAGAGTTAAGTGGCTTAATTTAATCTGATCTCAGTCTGAAGCCTTGTTTGGCAGTATAATAATGGAGTTTCTGCATACATCACAAAGGATCTCTCCTTTGTGATTTGCAGTAATTCCAGCCTCACTGCTATAGGATAAAAGGGAGTGAGTTCTGTGTCAGTTGGTATGACTCCTAGATGCACTTGCACAGAAAAACTCCTCACTCTCAACATTCCAGAGCAAAATCCTTCCCAAAGGATGGAACTGAAACAGAACAAATGAATGCTGTGGAATAAATCTTGGGGCAAGAAGCTATTGGAGTAAATAACAAAGTGTTACAACAGATAACAGGGTCTTGGCAATAAGTCATTTTTGCTGTATTCTTTCACCAAAAGTATGAATGTTGCTGAGAGCCAGTGTGGTATAGTGGCTTGAGCATTGGACTATGACTCTGGAGACCAGGGTCAAAACCACACCTGGCTATGGAAACCTACTTAGTGACTTTGGACAAGTCATATTCTCTGAGCCTCAGAGGAAGACAAAGGCAAACCCCCTCTGATCAAATCTTTTTTTAAAATTATTTTTATTAATAAAGTTAGTTCTTAAAAAGATTTACATAAGTACTTCTGTTCATATCTTGCCAAAAAACGCAACACCGATTATAAATTTGCCTTCGGGTCCTTATAAGTCTGAAACAGCTTGAAGGTACACAACAACAAAATTATATGATTGTGGTGTTTCTTACCCTGACAATTGAATCTCCCTTCTCAGGACAAAATGAATATTTGAATAAAAGTCACTACTTTACAAGCCACCTCAAACCTTCCAGTTTGAAGTAGCTCCTCTGTGAGTAAGGATGTAAAAGAAACTCTCTCAATTTTATTGCATGTATCCAAATGCCATCTGCATTCATATCCCTTACTTTGTTTCCATCAGGTTGCTAGACTTTGGCCATTTCTGCACGGGGTAAGTAAAATGGTGCAGTGTGTCCTCCACAGAGGATGTCTGCACATTGGAGTGGACTGGGTCCAGACTACTTACCTTAGATCCGCACCTCAGTCCGCTCCAAGTGGTTCTCCAGAGTGTTTTTGAAAGACCTGATTTTCCTGGTCTTTCAAAATGCCAGCACGTGCCATTGTGTGCCTGCTCTCCAGTGCAGATCTGCAGGCTCGCACCAATGCGAGTCTGCGATCTGCAGAGGGTGGGCTTTAGGCTGGCGAGCTTCAGTGGTTGGTCGAGACCCACGACCAACTGGAAGCCACCATTTTGGATGCCAGAGCAGTGCGGATCTAAGACCACACACTGCTCTGCCTCACCCCGGACCGGACCAGACCACCAGAAGATCCAGTGAGTGGCGGCAGGGGGCGATTCCTTCGCCGTGTGCGGAAATGGCCTTTGTTTTGCCTTCTTGCCTGGAAATACATGCATATTTTCCATATACATTTTTTGCAATGTACACATGTATTGATATTCTTAATGCATTTTTTTTTTGGTAAATATTCTCCTATTCAGATAATCTATGTTTGTGTATACTTTCAATTGAACATATTTTAAACCATTCACAGTTTAAAATTCTGCATATGATGTTATGCACATGAAATTTACTTTTGCAAGCCTTGAAAATAGTAAAAATTTGGAGGCAAGATGTGATTTTACTGCCTACAACTTTAAGAGATGTGAAACTGATAGTTTCAGCAGCAATATCATAATCACAGAAGTTCTTTTCCATCTCATTCCGTGAGAAGTGATATGTAGAATTGAATCTCTTTTGCATAGGGAAAGATTAAAATTATTTCACAAACAAGAAATAACTGAAAGAGAAGGAATGGAGTGTGTTTACTAACTTACTCACTTATACTACTTTAACTGCTATGGATCCATTCTACAGAATCCTGGGATTTATACTTTTCTAGAGAGTTGTACTACACTTCCCTGAACTGCAACTCCACGTACTTCTCAAATGACAGATTCTAGGATTCTCTGTGATTGACACATATATTTAAAAGGATATCAAACTGTTGTAATTGCACAGTGTAGATATGCTCATGATTATAAAAAAGCAGGTCACACATATAAAATGGACTTCTAATTTATCTCTTAATGGTCAAAGTAGAAATAGACAACTGGTAGCCTGAATACCCTCAATGTATTCCAATCTAACCTCAGTTCAATGGATTTGTCTTTATTATACCTTATGTTGCTTCCTCTCTGCTGAGTGAAGAAAATGGCTCTTTAACACTCTTCAGTCTTTGCTCAGCTCAACTTATATGAATATCATCCTCAGAGGGGAAAATAACACTTATTGTCGGAAAGTGTAGAGCATTGTAGTTGCATCCAGCAAGAGAGAGAGTACTTCTTTTCCTATAGGATTTACAAGCTATCCTGTACAAGAAAACACCCTTTTCCTCCAATACCTTTTCTTTTCCAGGGCTGTGTATTAACTTGACTTTGGTCCCATTCACAAATATATTACTATATTCCACTTCAACTGCCCTGGCAACATCCTATGGAGCCCTGGAGGGCCTTCACACTCAAGAATTATAGCACTATTGTTGCAGAACAGAGATAGAGACCCACAGATTAAGGAAAATCGTTTATTTGTCTCAGTGGGATCATTCCCCAAAGAATGAGCCCCGCCCCTTCATATTCACAGCAATTTATACATTTCCAGTGCAATCATCACATGCTCAAGAAAGAAAAACAGATCTGTTGTACATAAGTTCCCACCAATATCTACATATGTTGCAAATCTTCTGTAGCGCAGCCAAGGGCTAGCAAGTTGAGCCAAACCGATAGCATTCCATTATACAGAGTTTCATTGTCTTTCCTTCAAACACAGAGGGACTTCAATTTGCAGAGAATTAACTGCTTTTCCCTCACACCCAGAGGTCATTTAGACTGACCCGAAACTGTCTCCACCACACTATGATTTCACTTTAATTACCAGGACAGTATCCTGTGGAATCCTGGGAACTGCATTGTAGGGAGGAGTAATTTGAATTCTCAGCCAAACAGCTCTAGGGCCCCACCAGACTACAAATGGCAGGATTCCACAGGATGCAGGCATGACGGTTAAAATGGAATCAGCACTATAGCACAATAACAGTGTAGTGTGAAAGGTCTCCTGAGGTTTATAGTTATTGAAATATTAGAGTTCTATTGCTGAGCTTTCTTAGATTCCATAGGATGTTGCCATGACAATTAAAGTGGAATATAGCACAATAGCCTTTTGATAAATCTAGGACCTTAGGTCTCAGTTATTTTGCCCATGATTGAAAGAGATACTTAGAGCTCTGAATTTATAGGAAGAAAAAAGGGAAATTTATCCATTTAATCTACCTAATCTACATTAGCTATCAGATCTCCCCTTCTTTGATCTGTGCGCTTAAATAAGTTATCAGCACCCTAATAATGAATACCATTTTTGTTAGCCGTTTAAAATGAGAGCATGGAAAATACATTTAGGAAAAAAAGTGATGATTGCTGGTTATATCAGTCCATCTTTGAAAACAGGTGTTTGCCAGGCCTGGAGCCAATGGTATTATTTTTCACATGCTACTTCTTAAAAACGTCTTCATATATTATTTTCAATATTCCAGTACTGTTCTTAATAATGCCTTGCACAACCAGTTCCTGGTGACAAAACACTATGTTATTTCTCAGGGAGGTTTCTGTAACTGGGATTAGGATTTGAGATAAATTTCTGAGGATATGGAACTAGTTCCTTTGAGTTGTCAGGAGAAACATCCAAGCAGTAAAATAATGTGGAAAATATGGAATAATGTGGAAAATATGGGGGGGATCACACTTCTGAAGAAGACATACAGAATTACATCACAGTTTTACATGTTGCCATGAAATAAATTACTCCTGATGCTCATAGAGAAGGGGAAAATAACCAATAAACATTGGCAGGAAAATATAGCCATTTGTGGAGATTCCCTTCAGTTTGATTCAGAATTAGCTTAGAGAGGGAAATTCACCTACTTCCTGAAAAGTCTCTTATGGATGCACCTTTTCATATTGCCTTATCTTTTTCAAAAGACAAGGCAATATGAAAAGGTGCATCTAGTTATGGCAGAGTACTTATGGACACTAATCACAGGGCCTTTCTGGATGAGATGGTGGAAATGCCTCATGGTGTCATAGAAGTGGAGTTTATGGCTGCATTTCTGTGACGTTTCTGCGATGTGGCATTCCGGCAGCGAAGACCGCTTTCTCATTCCGCACTACAGCATTTGTCATCACCCCCCTGCCCAGCCTTTGGCCCACCCCAGCCCATTTCACTGGATCCCTTTTTTTAAAAAAAAAATCTTGGTAAGGACATCCCTATGCAGACAAGACATCACGTGTGCCAAGCGGGACATGTCCTGAACCCACCCATTCCTGTGAGAATGTGCTTCAATGGTTCCACATGTAGTTGTCGAAACGTAGTAGAAGCAGTATCAGGAAACTGAAAATGCATTTTTTCTCTTGCTCAAATACGATGCTTTAGCAACATGCAAAGGTGCACCAGCAACTTAACATCAATTTATTAGCGACGATATCGTGCGGATGCGTACCTCCTCAAGCTGTCGCAGCTATGCAGTGACTACACCATATGGAAAGGACCACAGTTCTGAAAGAACCAAACAATAGTGTAATTATCTATATAGGTATGTTCATACATACATACTCAAAGGATAACAGTAAGTCCAAGCTCTCCCCAATACCTCAAGCAGGAAGAGAAGCCCTGCAGCTGCATCTTTACTGTCAACTATCCTTCTTTCCTTGTTTGGCTGCCTCTTTCTCCCCTGCTACCACTGCTTCTTCACTTTGCTTCATCGCTGCCCCTCTGCTGCTTGTCTCTGTCAAAGGAAGTGCTGACTTAGGCCTCTTGGATCTGTCTAAAAATGCATTGGTAGTTTTCTATGACCAGTAGTCACAGAATGGCTAATAAGTAAACAGGTAGGTAAGGTAGTGAGTATGCAAGTGGGACCAAGAGCATGGAGCTGAAATGGTGCACAAGAGGAGGAGAGGGGCAGGCAAGCATGCAAACAAAAGAACAAGAAGTTGACTTGGAGAATGGGGAAGAAGGAAAGAAGGAGAGCAAAGCCTTGGTGACAAGGACCTTTGTGAGAAAAGTGAGCAATGCAATTCATTACTCCTAGTACAGTGCCATCTAATACTGCCTAATGTGGATCAGGCCTGTGTTTGAACTTCCAGGGAACAGAGCACTCTCCCATCATCAATGCATTGGGATTGAGGGAGCTGTTAAATCCTTGTGTTCGCCTGGTTTGGCAGGAGAGAGAAAATGGTGTGTTACGTGCATTTTCCCATCTTTCTTCTTCTAAGCATTTACTTGTCTGACATAATTTGAGATCTCTCTGTGTTGTCTGTGGTTCACAAAATGTTTCATATCCTTTTAGAGAGTTTTTGGCAAGTATTAGTGATGGTGGTCTACTTCAGTTATTGAATTTTGTGAAGGATGTGCAAAAGTTACTTACATTGCAACCAAATGGTTGGTGGGGAGGGAAAGCCTTCAAAACATTGTGGTTATTGAGAGAAATGTTGATGACAGAAGCTGTATTATTACTTCTATTCTGTATTTTTAAATAAAAAGTATTAAATCACTGCATGATCAAAAACAGCTTAAGATTCAGTTTATATCCAACTGTTAGTCCCAAGTAGAGTAGAGCATTAAATCTAGGGAATTTGGTAAGTCAACATATATATAAAATCCATTAATTCAATGAGTATATGTCAGTTGAGAATAACAATTGGGTTTAGGCCTTTATATCTAAGTTAATACAAATATAGATTTACAACAGCTTCGAATAATATTTGGATTGCAGAGATGTACCTGGATTCTTTTCCCTTCCCTCATTTGGATATGTCTTTGGATATAAATAACATTGAAGGGTATATTGAATCCAAGAATTTTGTGGTGAATATACAGACCAACAAGAACCTAAATGTCTAAAAGTCTGATATTACTGAAGTACATTTTAGATTTTGTGATTTAAAAAAAATGCTTGTTAAGCATTGCATTGCATTTCCATTCACTGATAACTGGAAAGCAGGTTTAGATGTAATTCTTATCAGCAGTTGACTACACTATTACAACTATGTTTTCCATTCTTTATGTACAACTTAAAGAGATATATATACAAGTTAGAGAGCCAGTGTAGTGTAATGGTTGGACTATGATCCTGGAGACCAGGGTCTGATTCCTTGCTTGGTTGTGGAAACCCACTGGTTTATCTTGGGTGCATTACATACTCTTAGTCCCTGAAAAACCCTGTGATAGGTTCTCCTTAGGGTCACCATAAATCAGAAATGACTTGAAAGCACACAAAAACAGTCTACAAGTTAAAGGATTGGAACCTTAGCCAAAATTCTATTGGCTAACATAACTGTATCAGTATAGGAGGAGGTGCAGGGGGTGAAGTGACAGCAGAGGTAGAGTGGCTGCAGCCCTGCAGAGGAATGACAGCAAGACCTGTCTGTATCAGAAAATAAAACCAGCTTGCAAACTCCTGATGGAAAATTCTAATATCTTTTACTAGTGTTCCTTCACTATCTGTACACTCCATTCAAAGGAGTGATTAAGGTAGAGTTGTTGTTGTTGTTGTTGTTGCTGTTGTTGTTGTTGTTGTTGTTGTTGTTGTTATGTGCCTTCAAGTCCTTTCCAACTTATGGTGATCCTGAAGTAATCCTATCACAGGGTTTTCTGGGGGCTGAGAGTGTGTGACAATGTCCAAGGTTACTCAGTGGGTTTCCGTGGCCAACGGGGGGAATCAAACCCTGGTCACCAAGGTCATAGCCCAGCACTCAAACCACTACACCCCGTTGGCTCTCTTGGTTCCTCTACCAAGACAAAAAAGTTCAGATCCTTTATAAGGCAGTACAGAACATGGGCAACCAGGAACCTCTTGGCTAGTCCCAGATACTCCAGCCTCAGGACCTGAAAGACAGAGAGGAAATATCTGTGCACAATGGCTCATTGTAGTCAAGCACATTCTTGTGCCATGGCACAGTGTCTTTATCAATCTCAGGGCATCTTCACAAGGGTAATAGACTTAGTCCTTAGGCCAGAATACTAATAGGGCTTTATGCTTGTCCAGTTTAATGCTTGTGCTAGCAATTGTACATTTTTCTGATTAAGAAGTAGAGCAAGTGCTCCATTATAAGTTCAGCACCTGGGATAGCTATTTTAAATCTTGGATTAGAATGAATTCTGAATTCATCATATCCCTGATATGGAATCCACCAGTGGTTCAAGACGTGTTGGTTTCTTGTTTTGAGCATCACAATAAATAGTAGGTAGGCTGTATTTGGCTTGACATGTTACACATTTTGCTGGACTGAGGTAATATGGAGATGGTTGATGGCTGGAGGCCATAATTTAAATTTAGATCAAAATCGAACAAATCAAATTTATTGTCTGACCCTTCCATTTAGCCGTGAAATTATACAATGTTGCTTTATGATGATTGCATCAATTTATACTCTCTTTCTGGCAATAGAGTGATCTCGGGTAGCAGTGATAATCAGTTAGACGTGAGCTTGCTCCTTTGTGGTAAGTTTTTTGATGAATCAAGAATAAATAAATAAATCTATCTTTCTGTCTGTCTGTCTGTCTGTCTGCTTGTCTGTGGAAAGAGAGAGAGAGAGCGTGCACAACATATAGACATCTCTATGCTATGGGATCATTTTTTTATTGATGTAAATTGGGGCTTACTTTTTCCCTATCTTGGGGTTTCTGCTGAAATACATATCCTCCCATGTGAATCTCAAAGCCTGAGGAAGGTTGTTTAAACCTCTTGGAAATTAAATAAAATGAGAAATACAGGGGAATCCACCCTGCCTTGGCAAGTTTCAGCTTTATTACTGTACTGTGGGGGAAAATACAACAGATTATATTTCTGCACAAGAAACTAAAAATACTGATGTTTCTTATTACATGTTTTTCTACTTTAAAAATGTCTTTGTACTTCTGTCCAGACATTTGGCTTCAACTGACCTATGTTCTTCTATGTGCTGGAGGGTATAACACATATGATCCCAAGATTAAAACGACTTCTTTTGCAAGTTACCTACTTAAAATTCAGCTATTCTGCTACAGTTCTTGTTGTTTTGTTGGCTCAGATGGATTCATTGTCATTCCAAACCTACTTGGCTTAAATGTTTTGATTCTTTCTTTAATCCCATTAAACATATGGTGATTTTTATACCTTTGTCCACTTTCTGTTGCCTATGAAAGACTAAAGATCAGCTGTCTCCCATGCTGGAAAGAAAACATCCATTACAAGGATGTGCAATTTCTCTCCCCTATCTTTTTTTTAAAAAAATATTGTTGGTGACCTCATTGAACCATCTATATGTCATCAATTCCAAGCTCTCAGATGATGTCATGTTTCTCTCTGGGTCAACCCAATTCCTCATTAGGGCTGCAGCATACTTTAGTTGAATTCAGTTGCATGAATCTTAATGACTTCAGGAGAACTCTCCTCTGACCTCTCCTTTTGTGCATTCTCACTCCAGTGCTTCCTTTTACCACCAAATAGCATAACATAATAAAACAAGCAATAACATAATAAAGATCTGCTTTGACAAAGGCAATCATCCCCTATAGGGTGTCATATTATGTTATGGCACACAAATGATAGTTTCCAGACCAGATGATATGTAAGCAAGTATAGCTAATTTATCTATTTACCCATTAATGATCAGTTCCATTGGATTATCTCATGCCTGCTAGCTTCTCAGATTCTAGGAAAGAAGTGGGACTAGACAACAAAAAGACACTTCTTCTCTTGTAAAGTAAGACTGCATAGCTGTGATGTCTTGTAACAGTTTGTTTGTTTGTTTGTTTGTTTATTATATTTGTAGGCCAGCTTTCCTCCAGAATTGGGACCCAAGACAGCTTCCAACAGTAAATACATATTAAAATACATTAAAAACATTTTAAAAACATTACAAGGATATAAAATCATAAAAAGCTTAAAATGCTTAAAATTATATCTTAAGTATAGAGGGGTCCTGAATATCCACTCTTCTTTAGTGCATTTAAAACACATTAGTGGAACAAAGAACTTTAAAAAAAACTAGTAGACCACATAAGATTGAAGTAAGCCCAGCCTTGTCATATAATATGTATGGGGCAACAGCTTGCTTTTTCACCGTTTTATGAGCCCCTACATAAAATTTAACCTGCTTATTCCAAGATTGTATAGGCTGTCTCCTACACTCAAGTGGCTCACAAAGAAAAATAAAATATCAATGATTCTTTAAAAAGGCAATAAAATAATAAAGCCAGTAAAACAGCAGCATCATAAACAGCCTGGAATAAATAAGTCTTTCATTTCTTTCAGGGCAAGGAAATAACAGCAAAGAAGATACATTTATGTTCTTTGGCAAGGAGCTTATCACATTATATTGTGATCGTTGCAGAAAGTCTTACTTCAATTTTATGTTCTTCATTGGTGAGATATTAGGCTGCATTACTTATAAACATCTTGGCCAGTAGAACGACTCATTGGGCTGCACTGGCTGTAAAGCTTCAAATGAAATTAATCTTTGGTCAAAAAGATTGCACAAGGTTTGAGAACAACAAATATCAGCAAAAACTGTTTAAAAGCTGACAAAAGTCTGCTTAGACCCTTTCCTCCCACCAGGCCAGCCAACATGGCCTGCACCCCCTGTGTACCCACTCCAAGAACAATGTATTCCCCTTTTCCAACAAATGAATGCCACTTGCCCTTTACAGCTCTGACCATTGGAAAACTATGGCAAGATGTGGGAGAAAGTGATCCAACCATGGCATTACAGACTTCCCTATTTGCCTTTCCATGGACAAGGTCAATACATTGGGGATCATCCTCTCTCTGCCACACCTGTTGGGGCCAAATAGCAAAGGAAATTAGGGAAACTCCAGGCCGATGACTTAGTATAAGATAAAAGTTGCTTAGAGCTTGTAAAACCAGGGCCTTGACCTTCAAGAAGCCCATTTCATTCCCACCAAGGTGAATGACTAGAACATGAGGAGTATAACTAGACTAGAACATGAAGACAAGAACATGAGATGGCCCAATGCTTTCCTCAAGGAAAAGAAACAGCAAACCACTCCATTAGAAGCTTCTTCTCCCAAGCCACTTTACAGTGGCAACATTAGTGAACCCCAGTTGAACTCAAATTAGGAAGTTTGGGTATAGTATGCCACCCAGTCCCAGTATGGCCACAGATCAGGACCTGTTACCCCACCAAAGAGTGTCTAGGAACTAACAGAAAACAAAGAACAACAAAGTTAGCAAGTCATGATTTCATTAGAATATAAGAAGATGCACATACCTCCTTGCCGCTGATGCATTCCAACACCCTGTGGGCAGATTGTGGGCAAAAACCCATCCCGAAAGCCACAGAAGCAGACCCAATCCAGAAAGAATGGGTGCAGAATTTAACTCTTTGCACGTCCACAATCTGCAAGTTCTATAAAATGACATTCCAAAATTGGTACCTGTTTAGGGACAAAATCAACATGGCAATAGAGGAACCCTAGTCTGAACTCCCCCTGACCTGTATATACTGCTATAGGGCATGGACTGGGCATAATCAGGGTCAGCACACAAACTCAACTGTTGTCACTTCACCCTTCTGGTCAGTCTTGGAATGCCTAATCCTCAAGACTTCCTGGTCATCTGACAAGATTAAGTCCCCAAAGGCCAGAGCTCTACCTGAACTTGCACATTTAGCAGCCACCATCAGCAAACTAATATACAAGTCCAAAGAAAGTTTTCAGTGGTTCTGCATGGAAAAGTACTACCTCATAGTCCAAACTATAAATTACCTACATTCCCTACCCCATTCAGAACATCTGGAGATAAAATCTCTGTAATCCACCTAGCCCCTTTCCTCAGTCCATCCTTTGGGAAATGTATACAGTCTAAAATCACAAGTGGTGTCCTCATATCCTCGGAATTTACTGGTAGAAGGCAAAATGCAGACCTGATGTCACATTTCACCACCTCAGCCCAAACACTATTCCTGCATACTTCCCAAATGGCTGCATCAAAGGATATGTAGCAAACCATGCAAAGCTCAGCACTAATGACATTGTTAACTGACTTCTCCTTTTGGATTAGACAAATGGTGAATAAGCTGATATTCACAAAGTGCCTTCTTGGGAGCCACTCCTAGGGGCAATACCCTCAAATTAACAACAAGAGGGGATGGAAAGGGGCCAACTACTCTGCCTTCAGCCACCTTCTTACCAGTTTTATCCCCGACTAACCCTTCAAGACAAATTAAAGAACTCAGAACGTGGTTAAACTTCTAGTCCTATACAGAAATTTTGGTGAAATACAACAATAACTACAAGAAAATGTCAAAGCAACATCTATGTAGGAGAAACACAATCAAGTCAAAGACTTAATCAGACTTTGTAAGCCACTAGGCTTCTAACGTTCTATGTGTCCAGCAGCCTAGAGATAGGCCCTACAATAACCCAAGAGGTTCAGGCAGGGCAGACTGACCAAGACCTTGTAGGCTGCTAGACCAAGACTCTGCTGCTTGGCCTCATATGTCCTACACTCTAGGCCAAAGCAAACTAAGACTCAAAACCAATCACTGGGCCCTATGTTCCCTAGTCCAGAGCTTTCCAAACTTTTAATGTTGGCGACACACTTTTTAGACATGCATCATTTTACGACACAGTAATTCAGTAAGTGGAAGCAGCCGCTCCACCCGAGCCTGACCCACTACTGCCACCCTTGCTGGAGTCTTCCTTGGCCTGAGGTGGCAGCAGAAGAAGCAGCCCCACCACCTGGCCCTGGCCCACTGCCACTGGGGTCTTCCTTGGCTTGGGGTGGCAATGGTGACAGAATTAGCCCCTTCACCCATTATGTTCGTGCGACACACCTACACACTGCAGCCGACACACTAACATGTTGTGACACACAGTTTGAAAAGCTCAACCCTGGGCAGTCACAGTAAAATCCTGAGAACCCAGCCTTAGGCCCTGTAGGCTACAAATCACTCCCAGAAGAGGCCTCTGCTGGTGTACCAGATTTTTTGAAGACCGCTTGCTGCTGGGTCTCAAAACCTGGTCACAGACACTAGGGCTGTAATCAGTCATGTGGCACCAGGTCCTATAAGCTTCCAGTATTGACACTGAAGTCTTACTCCTAGGTCTCTAGAAAGCCATGTGTGACTAGGCCTCAAAATACAGCTGTAGGTATGGTGACAAGCCCTAAACACCTTCAATATCAAACCACCAAAGACCTATGGGATACAATTAAATGTGTTAGATCTGCATTGTGAGAAGTGGGAAAATCAATCTGAGACCACTAGGCTCTTAATCTCCTGCAAATACCCAATTCACTCAGATCTCTACTGACACATTGATCCACTCCTAAACACCCACAGAAACCCATGTACACACCTCCACCCAAACACCACCGACACCTATTAAACTTAATGCCCATATGCACATGCATACTTGTGCACTCCTGCTTCACCAAATGTGCACACACACTCTTCTCACAATCACAAACATACACACACACCATTTGTGCACCCCCAACGCATCACACAGGTACCACTCACAGTCCCTCTGCCACTGGTTGCAGAAGCTACATGGAGGCTACACAGCCAAGAATCCCCTACACCTGCCAACTCCAAACAACCTGCTAGGCACTGAGAAGACACAGCTATGCAACAATGCAACTAGTCTATACTCAATAAGGAAACAAGAAAAGACACAAGGACAGAACAGTGCAATTGTGCTACATTCAGTAAAGAAACAGGATAAAATTCACAAGCACACAATAGCACAACTGCAATCACTTCATAAAAGAATGGGGAAAATTGTGTGCAACAACGCAACAGAACTCAATCAGTAAAGAATGGAGTATGATCACAAGTACACCACAATACCCAGGTGCCAATCAGTAAAGACTGGACAGAGGGAGAAATCACACACTTGCAAAGCACAACACTCAGTCAAAGAATGAAGCAATAGCACACATGTAGGAATCGCAGGCTTTAAATGGAAGGAACAGAGGAGAGATTAGACACACAAACTGAAACGGATAAGGAGAATCAATTGGCAAGAACAGCAGACAGTTCAAGTTCACACAGTCCTCACCACCAAACTAATCCAATCAGCAAAAAGGGATCCTTGAAACCAAGGACTGAAATGGTCCATTCGAGTGAAGGTGATCAAAGAGGTATGCGAAGGTACACCCAGGCAATTTATAGGCTAAGGCCCTGTTCTTCTCATATGCCCCATTCTGCTACCAAGTGCTAGTCGCAGACCACCCTGGCCCCTGTCATGGAGAGCATAAAAACATTATCCTCTCCTACACCATCTCATACCATGCAAGTCCAGGTACATATTAAAAGCAGTGGGGTAGAATGAATGTACATACCATTTGCGGAGAGGTCATTAAAATGCAAGTTCCAGCTCTTTTGTTTTATATGTGTGCATATACCTGCCCCTGCTATTTCACGGTTAAACCTTTTGGACAACCATGTAGGGATATCACTACAATAGATGGGATAAAGTCTGTCAACACAATCTGCTCTTGTCTGGTAAATAAACCATTCTCCAGCATTTTGGTGTATGGACTTGGACTGTTTTTTTACATCTCTTCGAGTTCTACATTTAGGCTTGCCAAAGATTCTTCAAGGTTAATTTTGCCATTAATTTTGAACTAGTGACACCTTTTCAAATAAATTTAAAAGTGTGAGAGAGAAGTAGAAGAAAATGTTTGGAAACTCCAAAAACGCTAGCACTTAGTTGTAATGATTTCCATACTCAGAAAGTCTGCCCTGATAAAAACCGCCAGAAGTGAACAACTCTAATCAGCTGTAAGGGTAGAAAAAATTCAGAAAAGGAAGTGATCACAGCCAACTTTTTCACTTAACACAGAAGATAAGTATGCCATTAACCATGTCTCCAGAAGTAATTTTCCTTATGAAAGCAAATGAGTTCAAGACCCTTTATTTGTTTTGGTGCTAACTGTAGATAACAGCCATCAGGTCTTGGCTGCCTAAGCTTGGCTTTTGAGAGAAACAGAACATAATTGCGAGGAATATGTGCTCAATCTAATTTCAAAATTGTGGGAAATGCATGGTCTTAATACCATTTCACTATTTGTTTCCAGAGTCATACTTTTACTACAGTTGTTTTAGTCCTGGGACTATTTCTTTCTACAGAGCTGTCAGTGACATGTGTGCACATAATCATATGTCCTTTTTGGATATTGCAGAACCTCACTACCTCACACAATTATATCCCTCAAAAGGCAGTTTCCAATTCCAGAGTCATAGCCAATTCATATCCAGGAGAGGACAAAAAAAACCTTAGCAATATCTGGCTGCATATCTGCAACTAAGAAGGCAGAGATAACATTGCTCTTCTGTATTTTCTGGACATCTGAAATTATAATTAACTAACGTATATACCCAGCGTTGCCCAGGATTTTATTTTCTCATAGCTAATAGAACGATTTGAAATCCTGTGTCTCTAATTCCCCAAACTTTCTTGTCCAGTACCTGTAACTTTTCCCCATATTCCCTGATTCAATCTGTATTCAGAGTTTTTTTTTCTCTTTATAATATTTTTATTAAAACAACTGTTATTCACATTACATACTTGTATTGTCATATTTTCAAATTTAAAAAAAACAAGCTTATTTACCATGTTATACAATCTATCCATTTCTCTTATAATTTCCCCTCACCTCTTGATAGAACCTCTATTTAAGTAACTTATCGTGATCTCAATAAACATAAATTCTCTAATGTAGACTGGCTTCTTTGAATTACATATTATAGTATACGTATTACCTATTATAGTATACAGATCTATTTCTCATCATATCCATATACAATTATCCAGCTATTCAACTCCTTTAATATCTATATCCAGTTTTCTTCTATTACTGTCTTAATTGATCTCAAATCATCAAGTTTTTTTGTCTGCTTTTTATCCCGCAGATTAAGTGTAAGGTCTTCTACAATAATAAATTCTAAAACCTTCTGTATCCATTCTTGTATTTCCAGTATTTCCTTTTTTTTCCAATATCTAGCATATACAATCCTGGCAGCCAAAACCATATACAGAATTATATATTCATATCTATTATATTTCTTATCAATCTGATGCAACATATTTAAAAGATATATTTCAGGTGTCATAGGCAACTCTATTTGTAAAATTTCTGTCATTGACTTGTGAATATTTCTCCAATAAACCTTAGCTTTACAACACTTCCACCACATGTGATAAAAGGTTCTGTTTTCTTGTGAACATTTCCAACATTTTATTTTCCAACTTGTATATATTTGCAAGTTTTGATGGATCTAGGTACCATCTATGAAGCATTATTATCAGAGTTATTAACATGCAGAGGTTGGGTTCCTAAGGGAATATGTTGCCCTCCTCCTTGCTGTTAGGCCTCATGTCCATAGCTACTGGCCTATTCAAGACAGACACAATTGACTGAGGCCGAAGAACTCTCTGGCTGAGAATTCTAAAGGCCCCTCCCTAAACTGCAAACCCCAGGATTCCATAGAACCTTCTTAGGCAACCAATCATATGAGGTCTTCTCCTGACACAGACAAACAGACAAACTTTGACTTTTATGTATTAGATTACTTTTAAAATGTAACTTCCTTAGCTCTGCTTTCTTTTTTAACGATAGATCTTAGAAACAATGTCAGTGATAGACATTGGTCAGTTTTATCCACATTCCAGTCTTGTTCATTCTCAAGTCAATCTGAAACTTATACCTGAAGGAGCCAACTTGAAACTGTAATGCGGCTGACTTTTAACTGTTCCAAACTGAGACCATTTCTGCATGACGGGGCTCTTGTGAGTCATCCTGTTGCAGTCCTGGCAGGGAAGGGAGCATGACAGGAACCCTCCCCTCTGCACAGAACTGGCTCCCCGTGGAAGGGAGCATGATGGTCCCACCTCTTCCTTCCGCAGTGCAGCCAGGCATTTCCCAGGCTACGGAAGGCTGCGGAAGGAAGCATCACCATTGACCTTCCTGCCCTTCTGCAGGACAGGTAGGTACGGGAGCATCAAGCAAGCACAGGTGGATTTTATCCATACCCAGGAACAGCTTAGGGAGCTGGGTATGTTTAGTCTGCAGAAGAGAAGGTTGAGAGGGAAGAACTTCCTGATGGTCAGAGCTATCTGGCAGTGGAATATGCTACCTTGGAGTGTGGAGTCTCCTTCTTTGGACGTTTTTAAGCAGAGGCTGGATGGCCATCTGTTGGGAATGCTTTGATGTGGGTTCCTGCAGAGCATGAGTTGGACTGGATGGCCCCTGTGGTCTCCTCCAACTCTATGATTCCATTATTTATTTAGTGAATACCCCGTGCACATGACATATGGGGATGCAATGGCAGCAGGCTGGCGATGACATCATGTGGAAGCATGACCAGCTGACCGCTACCATTCTGTCCCCATTAGTGGGACAGCCCTGTTGTGTGGAAATGGCGTCAAACCAGTTTCCTGTGGGTTTTTTTTACATTTACATTTTTTTTACATTTTATTTGTTTGTTTATTTATTTATTTATTTTACATTTTATTTTATTTATTTACATTTTACATTTTATTTGGCAATAAAATTGCAAATCTAATAAAATACAAATGACAATAATACAGCAACAATAACAATGTCATTATATCCTGATTGCTTGAACACATGGCATAATGATCTTAATGACAGCATCATTTTAATAACACATATCCGATCATACTCATCCAGACAAAATATCATCCAGACAAAATTACCAGTTTCCTCTTAAAGATGTTCACTCATTTTGTTGTCACACATATGTATGAAAAAATTCAGAAAGTTTTTGCACATTTATCTGAGTTTTCTCCATTTTGTGACTTTTAAATTAACATTTGATTTCCACAAAACTGGGAGATGGGGTTGTTCCTTATGTCACAGCTGTCCCTTCTGAGTGACATGTTGAGTTGTGGATAGACTTCACAGAAGTCAGACAACTGTTACCATTAGGATTTCTTCATCATGAGGGAAAGAGCTATGCAGGTTAACAGAAGTATAGTTATAAATGTGGTAACATTTTTGATTTTGATGGAACAGTTCTACTGCTAGTTGATTACTGCAGCCTCTGAACATTTCCATCAAAATAAGCCCATTTCTCTGTGATTTTCCTTCTGCATTTAAGAGGAAATGGGCTGTGGGGAATAGATCCATTTGCAATTCTTAAAATGTGTAATCAGAAGAAGGTGAAATAAAGTCTGAAACTGATTTTTTTAAAAATTGAACAAAGTAGGCTTCAGTTTCTAGAGATCAAACCATCAGGAAAATATGGCAATTACAGAGCCATTTCTAATGCCTTTAAAATTCTCTTTCTCTCTCTCTCTCTCTCTCTCTCTCTTTCACACACACACACACACACACACACACACTTACATTACTTGTATTTGCACAAGTCCTGAAATGTAACACTTCTATTTTTTATTGGTTAATAAATGTAATAATGTCACTTTCAATGAAAATACTGTTAAAGTGATTATGTTAAAAAAAAATCTAATGCATATTTTGAAAACTATAAAAGCAGTGCCGAGCAGGCATGTAAATCTTTGTAAACTGCGTTCTGTCATGAAAGAATGAATGCTTTTGCCATTTTTCTTTCTGCTGTGAGAAAGTCTTTGAAAACTGCAGTTTGGAACTTCATTCTTCTGAAAAACCATATATGAAGTTCTTCTTGCACAGAAATATGTAGAATCATCTTTTCTAAGGAGCCACGTTTTCTCATGATATATCCAAAGTATGACAACCTCAGTTTAGACATCTTTATTTCAAGTGAGAGGTCAGGCTTCATTTCCTCACTTGTTTTTTTTTTTTTTGCCTTAAGGATCAATGATATCCTTAGAACTCTTCTCCAGTACATTTCAAATGAGTTTATTTTCTTCTTCTCAGCTTTCTTCACTGTACAGGTTAAAATTTGGGCAGTCGCATAGGGACGGAGGTGTGATTTGCCACAGGCGGCAATTTTTTGGGGGTGGTCTGCCCTGTAGCCACATCCCTGCATGCCCTGGCCACACCCCCATGCTCCCTGGCCATGCCCCCATGCACCGTGGCCATACCCCTGCACTGTAGCCACGCTCTTCTCCCACACACCCCTCCACACACTCCAAGCTCTGCCACTGTGAAGGAACAACGCCAGGGGTTGGAGGGCTGCATTGCCCTCCTTCTGCCAGGAATTTTGCATGGCCTCACAGCCCATTTTTTCCCCTTTTTTAGAAAAAAATGGAGGAAACAGGGAGCCATTTCTGAGGCAGGGGCTAGGAAGTTTCTCAGAGATGGCCTGAGAAGGCCCATGGGCTGCACTTTCCCCAGCTCTGACATAATGCCTGTAATTGTGTCCTCCCCAGGCCTTGAAAATGATGTGTTAATTGTGCAAAGTTATTTTGATATCTAGTTCCTTTTTGTAGCCATGAGTTGAAACTGTGTTACTTTCCCCCCCTAATAATGTCCAGGGGAGCAGTTTACTATTTTTGGTGCAATGTAATCAGGTTTCTATCTGTTACATGTTACTCTGAGTCACTCTGAACAATGGGAGAGGAAAGGGGAAACGTTACATGGGTCACTGCCTTTTTATGCTGCTTCTTTGTGGAAAGGAGAGAGGGAGAAGAGGAGGAAACATTGAAAACATGATCTTCAGTAGAGATTAAGGTTATTAAGGTTATTGAGATTTTTTTAAAAAAAAAAAATTACAAAGTTAACCTGACTTTTCTTTTTCATCCATTCTGTTTGAAAATTGGGCTAGACTGGGCTGGGGTGTTATGCCGGCTATGATATCCCAAATGGGGGCTCTTAGATATCACTTTGATATCACTTAATTCGGCCCTGGCTAGACTCTGCTCGGCAGCCCTGCTGCACGTGTTTGGGTTGTTTTCCGAAACAGGCACGTACTGGCTGCGGCTGACTAACAGCTCACATTTCATTCCCCATTCAAGCCAGCAACTCTTAAGCCTCACGTAGCTTCAGGGGATACCCATACCCACACTCCACAATAGCAGCGTGGTTTCTCGCCAAACCATACTTTTCAGAGGACCATCAACTCATTGGCTACTCTTTTGTTTTTCAATGCAAATCCCATCATGTTAACACTGACCTCACCAAATCCTTTTGTCTAGCATCGAAACTCCTTTTATTCCTATTTGGTTTGCCATAGCCGACAGGCATGATCCACCCTATATAAGGTTCCCAGTTTTGGAACTTCTTTGGTTCCCCTTGAACATCCATCTCATCTCCCTGCCGGTTTGTTCAAGAGTTCCTTTCAGCATTCACGCTGAGCCCATCTTCCTCCGCTCCAGTTCTTCAGGGCAACGTGACTAGGTGTCGTATCACCTGCTTTTCCCTCAATTCTCTCTCCTTCTTATTCTTTAAGTTAGTTAGTGTGCATGTTGCTGATTTTACTGTTTATGTTTAATAAAGTTGTATTGTTTATTTAAAATCCTGTTGACTGTCTCTCTGACCTGAAGCCGTAGACATAGGGTGAAAGATCTCGCTGAGTTACCCTGCCTTTTGCTAGCTAAAACAGTGCTCTGAGTTTAATTTCCCCACCTTTGGTATTTTAATTGGCACAGCTGGGCGCCCCTCACGGGACCCCCAATTTTCAGGGTAACAGAGGAACCGCTAATGCTAGATAGTCATAGGGGCAAAGGGAAACTCCAGGCTCTGAGAGGAGCTGCTGTGTGCTGAGCTGCACCAAAGAGAGATGCTGGCATTTATTGTGGATTCATTTGTCACTGTTCTGTTATCACTTGGCAGCCAATTATTTGCACTGAAGGCTGGTAGTAGGCTTTGTATTACCCTCCCCCCGCTCTTAAAGCCATAAAGATAACCTTCATTTCTCCATCTAATTTGTTTCACATTCCTAGCAACTTGTGACCCATACATTCATAATGGTTTTATTGTCATATGGCACTGTTTGGCAAGCAGGGCTGGACATACTAATTCTATATTAGAACTATACATAGTTCTGAAATATTTTCATTTGGGAAGTTATTTTTAAAATAATCTTATAGCATGATATATTTAGAGTTTTATGCATGCAACATATTCCAAAGGCAAAATATGTGAGGAAGATACTAGCATAATTAAGGATCATATTGTCACTCATGGAGTTGTAGAAAAGTGTTCTGCAGAGCTATGGGATTGTTAAATTTGGGGCCTCAAAATGAAACAAGGTAGTTTCAGCAAAATTTCTAGGATTTTAACCAGCAGTCTTGTAGACAGATGCTGAGATTTATGGTGATGAGCTTTTTCTGGAAAGAATGGTGGGCTGCATGTATTGTGTCATAGAATATTTATCAAATATTTCTTTATTTCTATTATATTTGTCTTTTTGTTATATATAAGTATTTAAAAAAATTAAAAGCAGGAATATGGCAGAAACAGGGAGCAAGCACAGGAACTCCTTAGACCAAGGACATGATTGGTATATATGGTATCAAAGAATGTGAATTAATAAATAATTAACAGGGCAATCTTGATTCAAAGATGTGTTGGGTCCAGGGAATTAGAAACAGGCTAAAGCCTCTTGTGCTAGGTGAATAGCCCTTATGCTGCCCTAACCCCTTCTGCCAGCTGAGGTCAGAGACCAGTCAGGAGAGAGATCTATCAGCTGAAATGAATCAATAAAGAGAGGAGACAAGGGGGAAGGGATCAGAGAGAAGCCAAGTTATGCCAGATCCACTATCACCACCATAACTTCTCCCTAGCCCAGGGACTCAGTCACAAATGTTAGGCCTGCCTAACATCAGGAACTCTGAAACCATGTCCTTGTACTTCCAGACTGAGCTTTGCTTTCACACAAAGGGAATACAAGCCTTTCCAGAGCAAACTTTTAGTAATTTAGCTTCATGGCACCTCCAAGCAAGTGACCTAAAGTAACTTTTAAAAGTAAAAGTAACTTTTACAAGAAACACATGGAAATTTTACAAGAAACACATGGAAAAAGAGATAAAAAAAATGAGCTTAGATTGAACTGGGTTGCTACTTATGAGGAAGCATTCGGTACATCCAAATCAAGAGGAGTAGCAATAATAATTTCCAAAAGATGTAATTTTATTGTAATAAGTGTGGAGTTAGATGAAAATGGTAGATATGTAGTAATACAAGGAGAAATAGATGGAGAAATATATGTTATAGTGAATATTTATGCACCTAATGAGAACCAAAAAGAGTTTTATGAAGAAATATTTAATAAGGTTAAAAATACAAAAGGAGATTATATAATAATGGCAGGTGATTTTAATATGGTGATGGATAGATGGAAAGATAAATCGGATCCATTAATTAGAGATAGATACAATAATATAACAATTTTAAATAAACTGGTGAGTAGAAATGAACTGATAGATGTTTGGAGGTTAATAAAGGGTGAGGAAAAGAAATATACGTATTATTCATCAGTTCATAAAAATTATTCAAGAATAGACTATATTTTTGTCTCAAAGAATATGATACCTAGATTAATAAATACAGAAATTGAAACAATAAAAGTGACAGATCATGCTTTGATGAATTTGGATATAACTATGAAAAGGAACTATAGAGAAGCAAAAAGGTAGAGATTGGATACCAAAATACTTAATTATAAGGAGACAGTAAATAAAATAGAGAAGGAGTGGCAAGAAATTTGGGATATAAATAATAAGGAAGTAACACAAGATGTATTATGGGATACAATGAAGGCAGTGGCAAGAGGATTATGTATTAAAGAATCAAGTAAATTAAAGAGCCAATTAGGAGAAAAAAAATTGAAATTAGAAGAAGAAATAAAACAATTAGAGAATGATTATATAATAGATAGAACAAAACAGAAATTTATAGTATTACAAGCAAAAAGAGATGAATTAGAAAAGATAGAAATGGATGAAGTTCAGAAAAATTTAATATACTTGAAAAGGGAATTTTTTGAATATAGTAATAAAAATTCTAAAATGCTGGCTAAATCAGTACAATCAAAAAAAACTAGAAATATGATTGGCGCAGTAAAAGATAAATTTGGTAAAGAAAAAAGGCTGATGAAAGAGAAATTAAAAATATTTGAGGAATTTTATCGAGAATTGTATTCAGCAGAGGAAAAATCTGTAGGGAATATAGAGGAGTACATTGATAAAAATTGGAAAGTAAGACTAACAGAACAAGATAAAGGGTTGATGGAAGAAATGATATCTGAAGAGGAAATTGAAGATGTAATAAATAATTTAAAAGGAGGAAAATCACCAGGATTGGATGGACTAGGTCCAGAATATTATAAAACATTTAAAAAATGTTTAATTCCTAAATTAAAAGTGTTATACAATAGTATATTAAAGGGTGAAAAAATTCCATTATCATGGAAGCAATCATTAATAATATTAATTTTAAAACCAAATAAGGATCCTACTGAACCAGGTTCTTATAGACCAATATCCTTAATAAATCAAGATGCAAAAATTTTGACAGCAATAATGGCAAAGAGGTTAAATAAATTTATTTATAAGTATATACATAAAGATCAATGTGGTTTTATTCAAGGAAGACAGATGGCAAACTTAATAGGGAAAACGATAAATAAAATAAATATAATCGATAGAGATAAACAAAAAGCTGGAATTTTAGCGTTAGATATATTTAAAGCCTTTGATTGCGTGGAATGGCCGACGTTAAAAACAATTCTAAATAAAATAGGAATAGGAGAGAGATTTAAAGGGTTAATAAATCAATTATATTCACATAATACATCTGTAGTGATGGTAAATGATGGATTTACAGAGCAGATTCAAATAACAAGAGGAACGAGACAAGGATGTCCATTATCTCCAGTTTTATTTGCAATAGTTATAGAAATATTAGCGAATGTGATAAGAAATGATGAGAATTTGGATGGAATTGGAGTTAAGGAGAAAAATAAAATAAGCTTATTTGCAGATGATACATTGCTAACAATTAAAGATCCGGTTGAAAAGATAGATAGGATAGATAAACATTTAAAAGAGTTTGGGGATAAGACAGGATTAGAAATAAATTGGGCCAAATCAGAAATAATGTTGTATAATTATACTAAAGAAGAAATACAAAAATTTATAAGTAATAAAAAAAGGTCACTTAAAGTAAAAGAATCAATTAAATATTTAGGAATAGATATTACAAAAAATTTACAAGGACTTCAGGAAAATTTTTTTAAGAAATTAAGATTAGAAATTAAACGGAAATTAGAGGATTATAAAAATATAAAGCTATCGTGGTTTGGTAGAATTGCAGTGATAAAAATGAAAATATTACCTAAAATTAATTTTTTGTTTAGAATGTTACCAATAAAAGTATCAGAGGAAGAATTAAAGGAGTGCCAAAAGATATTAAATAATTTTTGTAATGGTAATAAGAAACCGAGGATTAATAAGAAAAATTGGTATAAAAGTCAAAAAGAAGGTGGCCTGGGACTTCCAAATTTAAAATGGTATTATTATGCAAATCAATTGAGATATATTATAGATTGAGTTTCAGGAAAGGGTGATTTAGATTGGTTAGTGACAGAAGATAAGAATATTGAGATGAAATTAGAAAATATATTTTTTAGGAATTTTTCAAAGAAAGAAATGGAAAAAATAGAAAATCCTTTTATAAAAAATATAATAGAAATATGGAAGAAAAATAAAAGAAAATTGATACCGAATATATCAATATTAACTCCGATAGTAATGATGGAAAAATTTCCAATGAATTTGAGAGAAATAATAGAGAAAGAAATAAAAAAAACAAAAAATACATAGATTAAAAGATTGGATGAAAATAATGATAAATAAAGATAGAATGAAAGAGAGATTGCAGGAAACTAAAATATCCTGGTTAAATTACATACAATTAGAGCAATGGACAAAGAGTATGAAAAGATATGTTAAGGATTTTAAAGAATATACTAAATTTGAACAAATTATTATTCAAAGAGAAAATATGCAAGAAAATGAAATACTAAAAGGTACAACAAGTGAAATATATAAAATATTAGCAAAAGAACAAGAAGAGGATTATCTTAGAAAAATGTGGGAGGAAGAGACAGCACAAAATATAGATATACAAGAATGGAGAAAAATCTGGAAACAACGTCATTTAAAAAAACTATCAATAAGAATAAAAGAGAATTATTATAAAATAGTTTGGAAATGGTATTTGACTCCAGTGAAATTAAACCAGATAGATGAGAAATATTCAAGATTATGCTGGAGAGGATGTCAAGAAATTGGTACATATATGCATATGTGGTGGAACTGCAATAAGATAAGGGAATTTTGGCTAAAGGTTTTTAAAGAGATAAATGAGATTACAGGAGTAGTAATACCAGTATGTCCAAATATAGCGTTGTTGTCTATATATAATAAGGTCGAGTGCACTCAGGTAAGAAAAGAATTAATAACAAATTTGTTAATTGCAGCGAGATTAATAATAGCAAAAAAATGGAAAACAAATGAAAAATTTCAAATAGAGGAATGGTATAAAGAAGTGTGGAAAATTGCAATTAATGATAAATTAACATGTAGAATTAGATTTATGAAAGGTTTAGCAAAAGAGAATGATTTTGAGGAAATTTGGAAAATATTTTTGGAAAAAGCTTTGATAAGAGATGGTAAAGCTACCCTATTACAAGAAGAATGGCAATTTTGGAAAGTGGATTAAATAAAAAGTTGGCTCTGGTGGGTGGGTAATTTTTATATATATATATATATATATATATATTTCTCATTATGCGTGTGTGTTAAACTTGTGATCTATTGATGAAATTGGATATGTGATGTTTAATTTTTAAAAGGAAAAAAAAAAGTTAAATGATAACTGGCTATGAAGTAACAAGATTATAATTAATAATAGCAATAGGTTAAATGGAAGCCAAAAATATAGAATTAAGAATGAAACTATAATAATAAAAATGAATATAATGAAAATAAGAATTAAAGATAGGTAACAAAAATGTATAAGTTGTATGATATGGAATAAGCTGAATAAGGTTATGATTTCAAGTGTAAAAGAGGAAAAAAATAATGTAAGTTTATGTTGTTAAAGGGAAAAAAAAATTTTTTTTAATTTCACTATTATGTATAACACATGGTGTTTAATTTTTTGTTTTTGTTTTTTAGTTATATAATTAATAAAAAATATTAAAAAAAAAAAAAGAAGAAGATATCTCTCAGCTGAAGGAGCTGCACAGTCCATGTGTGTCCTGAAATGACAGACAATGACTAGACAATATTTGTATTAATTTTTTCAACCCATCTTTCTCCCAGGGCAAGATCCAAAATGGACTGCACTGAGTGACAAATCTCAAAAAGGGGCAATGGAAAAAGTTTTCTGTTTCTCAAAGCAGGGAGGCTGTGGAATCCCCACATTATTCCAAGAGGACTTGGGTTATATAAGCTCCACAATTGTTTAATTTAAGAGCTCAGCCAATTTAGCTTATAAACTTTTTGTCTTGTCAACCCCCAGGGGCTGAAGGGCCACATGAGGACCACATGGCTGTCTGTAGCTCAGCCATTGTCATTGCCCCTCCTCTTCCATCTCTCATTCACTAGCAAACAACATTTATTTGACTTTTCCCCTAAAGAAATTGAAGAACAAGATTTTTCCTGGCAATTTAATCTATAATTTCTTCACAGCAGGTGTAGCACACAATATGATCTTTATCATATTCAGGCAGATTGTGTGATTTCACCGTGTCATCACCCAAGCATTTTACAGCAGTGGAAGGGCAGGGAGAGAAAAAGAATCAGTCACCAAAAGGACTGATTTTTCAAAAGTTACATCATATCACACACCAAACCTTTGTTTGACATATTTCAACACACTTTAGCAAAAGGTTGGGGAGGCAGAATGAAACCATAACTCTGCAGGATTCTTTAAATTAAAAAAAAAATCAATTAAACCACTCTTGTATGTGCCAGGATAGTTTGATGTTGCTTGGCTGAGATTAACATGTCAAAACTGTAAACCAACCTATTACAGGTGATACGATAGCAAACAGTGTTTTTCAGATCAAGTTTTAAACCCTTGCCTTTGGTTATCACAAATAGGGTCCTGGGGAAGTTATTGCTATGGCCATTTCCGCAGTAGCCTGTTATAGCGCGATGATTCCACTTTCAACATCCTCTGGAATCCTGGGGTTTGCAGTTTCGGGAGGAGCCGGCCGGCCCCTCCCGAAACTGCAAACCCCAGGATTCCAGAGGATGTTGAAAGTGGAATTATTGCGCTATAACAGGCTACTGCGGAAATGGCCTATGTCTCAAACAGAGGATTGTGATGTCAGCTGGAGAATGAGCAGCATAAGCCAATGCATTCACAGGAAACAACTGTTCTGTTTCTGCATTTATTTCATGAAAAGGCATAATGAAAAATGGACACTGCTGTGAATACGCTGAGTTAGCTCCAAAATAACTTCTGTTCCTTAATAAGAACACTCCTATCCCACCAGGTTCCACTAACCAACAGTTGCTGTTTCAAGGGCCATGTTCTGTTTTTACTCTGACATTCTGTTATTTCAGAATCATATCATTTAATAAGGCCAGAAAAACAGAATGACTTAGGGAGCAATTCTATGGGCAAGGTGCCCAAACGGTGAAGAGTTTGAGGCATCTGATCTACCCTAAAGGGTCTTCTTGGAATATCAGGAGCATGAAGGGGATGGATCTTCCTCTTTCCCCCCTGAAAGAAGGGTTGTGGAGGAGTTGTTTGTTTAGTATCTTCCCATTGCAAGAAACAAGAAGTGATTCATTTAGAATCAGCCAGCTACTGATGTAAATATTGTCTCAACATGGAAGCATGTTTAGAGGACAGCAGCTCATAACTTGCCGCTATACACCATGACATACCTGCTCCCTGCGCCCCCCCACCAGGATAGAGGATTGTGTTCCTGTCACAGCACTTGTAAGATTTTGTAGGATTGTAGCCTATGTGAATGAACTAAAAGTAAGGAATTCCCTAATTCAATAGTCACCTTCCTCAAGAATTTACTAGGTCACCTTAGGAAAATGCCACAGCTCAGTCCTACATCTTCTGTAGCATTTTGATAATTTTGACCTGCTATTGTTGTCTGGATTGCTGAGGTGAAGTATGAAGAGAACTAGGGAAAATATAAATGCACAAGGTGCTTATAAACACTATGAGAGACATGTGGTGTTAAGTTGATTTGGTATATATGGTAAAGTTGATGATTTGGGAGATGTAAAGCAGGGTAAATAAATATCCTTTGTGTTAAATTTATTTCTTCACTTTTAGAGTTGTGTATTTCGAATATGATTGAAATGGACTTGGTGAAATTTGAATTTGAACCTCAATAAAAAAAGATTTGAAAACCAAACTTTTCTAAAATTATTCTATCAGTTATCTTGCCATGTGGATGCAAAATTCCATTTACTGGACTGTTCAAATGGTAAAAAAAATGCCTGTCTTTTCTCATGACCAGGAATCCTTCACACAAGATGAACAACAGTGGTTCAAAGATTGTTAAAGCTTTCTCATGTTTAAGATATATTTCATTCTATTATTTGTTCAAGGCTGCAGTCCTGTGCACATTTAGCTGGGAGTAAAACCCATTGAACATAGTGGGACTTCTAAGTAGACATATATAGGACTGTGATGTAAGTGGGACTTTGGCAAAGATCTAGAGGAATGGAAGACACTTTGTCCTCTTTGAACAGGATAGCTCTCTTTGTGAGAAGATTTGGGCAACTTGACCTCAGAGACTCTTGTAAGCATCCTGAAATAAGAAGACATAACTGCAGCCAGTGAAAGGTTCACAAATTAAATGATACTCCATAGTTCCCTGCATTTTACAAGAGATTGGGGGTGAGGGTTAACTTCAGTCTGGCTACATGGGAGGGCCTTGCTCTGCATGAAAACAATCCTGCCTGTTGACAAGTGGTCCTTTCCTTCCTGATAAAGACCTTGGCAGTTCCCCAAAATGACTTCTAACTTTAGCTAAATGGAGCAATTGAGAGAGAACCAAAAGAAAGGTCTTGTTTAGTATTTAGATAGAAAGCAAAGGATCTTTGCAGTTCTATTCCCTTCCCCCTTGGCTGAAGGGGAAAGTACCTCAGGAACTTTGGAAAGCATTTTGTATCCCCCTCCCACCCCCATACTTCCCTTTTAAGAAGCTAATGCTGGGTTCCCATTCACTCTTCTCTATAGTTAGCAGGGAAATAAAAGGTTAAAAGTTCTTTACTGGTAGTTCAAAGGAACTGCCAGAGTGAAATTAAGGTGCTAATAGTAATCTCATGCATCCATCTCTTTAAAGAGACCTTGTAGGTGACAGCAGCACAGTGTGAAGCCACAAAAGGAAATGTGGCCACACAAACAGGAATAGCAGCAGGCTGTTAGTGATAATAATTAAAGTAAAAGAGAGAAAGAAAAAATAGTTAAAGAAAACTTTCCTAAATTCCTATTAAAGTAAATATACAAAAAATAGCCATTTAAAACATTAAGTTTTTTATTTTGAAGATGGAGTTTGAATTGGTTCATTTCTACTGATTCAGACTCCCATTTTACCTAAAATCACTTCTCATTCCAGCAACAACTGCACCTCTACATCCCTGCTTCAAACTAGGCTTGGTCTAGACAGCCCTTCAAAACAGTGGTCCTTTCCCATGGAGGTCTTCCTCTCTTAAGCAGGACACATGGACACCCGAGCTGGAAACTGTTAGGCAAGTCAGCATTAACCCTCTGCAGGGCAGGCCTGATCTTACTGAGGTGACATGTCTGTTTCTGGAGTGTATCACTTTTAACCTGAGGTACAGTCACATTTAATTGATTTATTGATTTTGCAGCATACAAAAAGCTTTCTACACAGAGAAATGATGCCAGGGAGAATGGGTTCTGTTCCAGCCTCATTTTCTGTTTAACATATCTACTTTTGCCTTTGTATGAGAAGGATGGTGTTTGGTTTGGTTTGGTTATGAAGCATGCAGTCTTACTGTGTGAGATTCCATCAAGATGTTCCTTTATCACCACTGTTTGTAATTCTTTCCTACTTCCTTATTGTATCATCTAAGCCTTAGATTCTAAAGCCTTTGAAGGTCATCAACAATAGAATAGGACAAACAGAATGCATCCACCACAACTTCTACATTGCAGCTCTTCTCTCTAGATTCAGATGGCATAGCCTGGATCTGATTCCTTTTCAGTAAATAAGTTGTTGAATGAGTTCTCTTGTGTCCTGTTGTTACCAATTTCAAACAGAGCAGACGAAAGGAGGAGAAAGGAACAGGGGTTTAGAGATACCTGTAATGATAGAGAGAAGAAAGAATATATCTGAAGGTTAACAGAGAATAAACAGAAATCATTGCAAACACGCTTTTTCTCAGTTTATGTGGTTATGTGGCACTGGAATTAATAAAGTTGAATTAACCCTCATGGTTTATCTCTCTCTGAGTAAGATGTTCTGGTTGTAAATTCACATCTGCAATTCTCTTATTTGAGCATCAGCTTCTACAACTAGTCCCTTTTACTTTCTTTCTAGTTGTTTTTGCGCACCTTTAAGTCATATCTAACTTCTGACAAGCCTAAGGAGAACCTATTTTGGAGTTTTCTTGTTACCTCAAAGGGTGGGTGATTCAGAGGTCCACTCAGGGTGCCAGTGCCTCTGTGGAACAGTGGGGAATTATTAGCTCAAAGGGAGGCCTACAAGAGGGAGGTAACCTTACACAATCTTTCAATCTATATATATTAGTACTAATGCAGGGACAGCAGTTGGAGATTTAAAGAATGTTTTATTGGGGAAAATCACAAACACATGCAAGTTCCAAGCAGTCTCACAACCACACAACGCTAACCAAAGGAACGGAATGGAAAGTTGGGCAGTGAGAAGTGGGTAATATTTACCTATCCTGGGAGAAAAGATGAAATGATGTGGCTCAGACTAAGGGCTTTTCCGCACTTTGGAGGGGAAATGGGGCAGTCCATTACTTACTGGACTGGCACGCTCCCCCTGAGAATCCAGGTTGGTTCGGAGCTGTCTGTGCCTGCTGTACACACTCTCCGGAGACGAAAATGGAGGCTTCTGGTTGGTGGAGGCTGTCCACCAATCGGAGAAGCTCTCCAGCCGGAAGCCCGCCCCCAGAAGATCTGCAGACTCACACCGGAGCGAGCCTGTAGATCTATACTTTATAGAGCGGCGGGCTGGAGCGCACCACAATATTGAAAGTCCTCTTTTAATCGGTCTTTCAATAGCACGGGCGACCACCAGTTCTGGGTGTTCCGGAGCGGGCTGAAGTCCGGACAAACAGTAAGTAGTCCGAACCCAGCTCGCCCCCAAGTGTGAATGTCCTTGTGGGAGGATGCACCGGCCCATTTCAAAAATAAAATGCGGAAAAGGCCTAAGAGTCTGAGGGTAGCACAAGAATGGAAATGGCCTGGGTCCAGTGCACTATGAGTTGTCTGGCTCAGAAACAGGATTTAAATACCCTGTTTCTGCCCTGAGGAGGAAGGTGTTAATGGTGCTCTGGTGGAGCAAACAATGGCATCTGGAACAGGCTAATGGCCTTAGCATTAGATGACAAAGCACTGATGGGAATTGTGATAACTTCTTAATGTCTGTGCAGATGAGGAAACAAAGGAGAGCTTTGGTGGGAAGGGAAGGGAACAGGTTGGTCAGGTTGATATAACTTTGTGTGGTATTGTATTTGAAGGTTGAATCATAGAATCATAGAAATGTAGAGTTGGAAGAGACCACACAGGCCATCCAGTCCAACCCCCTGCCATGCAGGAACACCCTCAAAGCACTCCCGACAGATGGCCATCAAGCCTCTGCTTAAAAACCTCCAAAGAAGACTCCACTACACTCCGAGGCAGCACATTCCACTGCCGGACAGCCCTGACTGTCAGGAAGTTCTTTCTGAGGTTCAGGTGGAATCTCGTTTCCTGTAGTTATTGAGAAGATTTTTGCAAGCTCATCAGCACTGGAGCTTCCTGACTGGCACAACCTAGCCATGCCCTGAGGTCCCATCTGACCTACTTTTGCACATGATCAGCCAGTCCTCTTTGCCAGTATGACTTTCCAGCCATAACAGTGTATGATTTATATTTATTGCTAATTAAATAATATCCATTGCCAATCATATCAAGAAGTGGGGGTGTATGGCACGGTAATACTCGTGGCAAAACTTTTTCAGAGTGAGGTTTGCCTTTTTCTTCCTTTGAGGCTGAGAATGTGTTATATGCCTAAGGTTTGCCAGGCTAAGCAGAGATTTGAACTTTGGTCTCCAGAGTCATGGTCCAATGCTGCACTTTCTTCCTAGAGGTTCTACTAACAATACTGTTAAAGCTGGAACAAGTACAACAGAGTGCATGCTTTTTTCACAGTCAGATCAAGATAGAAAGCTCATGGACTGAGCAGGGGTTACACACAGACACAGACACAGACATACAAAATTGAGGGTGAGGATTTCTCATTCTGTGAGCTGTCACTGGCATTTATCACATTAATAGGTACTTAAAACATCTCCAGGAGTGACATTTCTCAAATGTGTGCTTATTCAGAATTGCAAGGGTTAACAATGATTTTTTGCATAGAATTTTAATGGTGGGGAAAAAAAACTTTGATTGGTGGAACCCACAATTTGTTAAAATTTGTTTCAGACAATGTTCCACGCAAACAGCAATTGTTCTTAAAAGCAAAAACAAAACAAAGTTTGCCTAGCAGCCCTAAACTTGATTGAAAATATTTGGGATGTCAGCCTAAGCATAAATAGCAAGTTTGGTCAAAATTTGTTCATAATTGTGCATGTTTTAATAGCAACAGCAAAACAGAAATCTGAGTTGTTTGTTCAGGAGGTACCAGAAATCATTGATTGATTGAGTCCAAAACTTTTATGAATGGTATTCATTTTGGTTCTCTTATATAGTGTATCAAGACTAATGTTTCTGTGATCAATTTCTGTGATCAATACGATTTTGTATAGGTTAGCAGGTAGGCAGACACTTTACATTATAGTATAGAATTGGGACCTTCAGGATTTTCCATAAGTACTCAGCATCTTCATTTCAAGGATATGAAGTAAGCAGGATTGTCCATAAAGCTTCTACTTACTACTTAAAAATATACTGTACTAAGCCCTGTGGACCAAGGATCCCACTTAGTTTAAAGTCATTTCTATACATTCACCTAGAAATGAGACAAGATAACTGACTGCTTAAAAGCAAATGAAGTTTTTAAAACTTCTTTGCCCACAACTGTTCTCCCTTCATCTGTATTCATCAGATGCCTCATTTTTTCCTCCTCACTGCCTAGTCTGTACTGATGAGCATAAACAATGGAAGTTTTGTCTCTCATGAATGTATTCTTGTTCCATTTCACTTGAAGGTGAAGATAAACACTTTAGGGAAAAAAAATCATAGAGAGGTAGTTGTAATTTAAAGGAAAAAATACAAAATGCTTTCAGAAACAATCAATAAGTGACATGCAGTAACTATAGGATGAGTATGCTTTAAATAGCAGGAGGAAGGGAAAGTGAAGAGAAAAAATTATTTGCAAAATAATTGTATATGCAGACTTGATAGAATTTAGAGGTTGGCTGTAGATTATGAATACTTAAAAGGACTGATTTGTGTGAATATGTATAAAGAGGGTAAATATATCCTCAAAGGGCAGCCTTTCCCAGCCAAGTGCCCTCCAGAGATGTTGGGTTATAACTGCTATAATCCACAGTCAATATTCGTCGTGGTAGCTTGGGATGATGGCTGTAGCAGTCTAGCACATCTGGAGAGACTCATGTTGGAGGAAGGCTGTTATGTTCTTACATAATTTTAGTTGTTATACCAGATTGTTCATGAAATACCCTAAAAAGTCACAAATGTATCTAGAGCTGGCAGATCAATAACATTCCGTTCCCTGAGATTTTCTGGGCCAAAACCTGGCACAAAGTGGCTGATCCTTGTGATCTCATAGGAGATGGATCGTTGTGTTGTAAAAGAGATAGAACAGGTAAGGGTTAGCTGATGGTAGAAATGGGCATGTGGGTGATAGGCCCAGAGTTTGCATAAAACAGGCAATACTGCACCCAGAACTGTGGGGAAAACATCTTTCAATGGCCAGGCTGGCTGAAAGATGTGTCAAGTCATTGCAGCAGTTGCTGACATTCCCACTGGGGTTCTCATCCCATGTGGCCTTATCTACAGCTTACATGATTCCTGGGGAGTTTTGCAGATCCAAGGCTGCTGCTATGACTTGAGAAAAACCTACTTCAAAGTATCTCAGGCCAGAATTCAGGTTATTTTGCCTTACTGCATTACTACTGCCAGGGCTTCAACAATAAGAGAGCTCATGAGCTGCAAATGTTGCTTTGCTTGGCTTTGCAAATGTTGCTTTGCATCATGGGCCCAAATGAAGATAACATCTTATCCTTCCCTGGTTCCATCCTTACCACTAGCTTTTTGGTACACTGACATTTCATAAGATAAACACATGAAGAAACACCTTTGTGTTTAGTCTGAGAGGCCCTGTGTCAGCTGGGAATAGATAACTCTACCAGGCTGTGAAACCATCTCACAAACAAAAAATTAGAGTTCCTCCCCCTTCAGTGCCACTTGCCCTGAGATTTGTTCTCCTCATGTGGAGAAGCATAGCTGTTCCATGAGACTTGAGTCAGTAGCCTCAGACTTAGGAAGCCTACTGCCCCTTTCATTTCCATGGACTTAAACATGCATACATGTCTTTATGCTCTCTCTCTCTCTCTCTCTCTCACACACACACAAAATAAAAATGCCACAGATAGTTTCCAAGTAGCATTGCTAAACTCTCAATTCACCACACTGTATGTATACTCTGTAATCTCGTTAATGAAGGTCATTTACAAATTGCAGAAACATGCCTTAGGAAAGCAATTCCAACATACCACACTGCTAGCATTTGTAAGCACTCAACAAGTTTGAATAATGTCCATCCAACCACAACAGTCAGGGTATTCCTTGGGAACTTCAAGTTTGTGTCTCCTGAGTGGAAGATATAAAAACTGTTTTCCTTAGTCATAGTGGCATTACTTGAAGGATCACAGCAGTTATGCTGATAATTTTGTCCCCTGAGAAGACTGTGGCTTGTGGATGCAGAGTGTTGTGCAAATATGAGTAATCAATAGCACAGTTCTGTTTTTGATTGAGTCCCCACCCGCACACCCCACATTATAGAGGTTAGAGCAGGATAAGCCATTGTTTTCCTCCAGATTTGCAATTCCATACATCTTTTACCATTGGCTGGGCTGGGAAGGACTGATGGGACAACGTTTGGAGAGCTGTCCATTAAAGCATTTTACTATAATCCTTGGTACAACATTCCATTGATGAAAATATCGATGAATATCCTAGAATTTCAAGTTGGAAAGGATATCAGTGGTCACCTCCCTATTCAATATATTAATCTTTCAAAAGTATTGCTTTATATTATATACTGATTTTGATTGTTTTAATCATCAAGATATTAATTAATTAGAAAAGGACATCCCAAGAAATTAAAATAACTACCATACCATCCATGACAAAAGTTCATCTAGCAGCTGTTTATATACCTCTAGGGAAAAAGAACCCATATCTTCTTGAGGTGCTTTGCTGTTAGTAAGTCTCTTCCAGGGCTTCTTCACACTACACAATTATAGCTCTATGATTTCACTTCAACTGATCTGGTTCATGTATCTTATAGCTTACTGGGATTTAGAATACTGGTGAGGCATCAGAAATTCTTCCCTAAACTGCACATTCCAGGATTCCATAGAAAGTTGTCATGGCAGTTAAAGTGAAGTGATAGTATTATCATAGCACTATGAGTGTGCAATATGAAACGGACCACAGTGCTTAGTTAAAAACTGCTTTCTTACAGTTTCTGCCCACTAGTTCTATTAATGTCAGGTCTAGCAATAGAAAACTGGCTTGCCCCTTCAGTCTACATAATAGCCCTTCCGATATTTGTGGACAGCGATTATACCTCTGTTAATCTTCTTCAGGTTAAGCATACTCAGCTCTTTCAACCACTCCTTGGAGGACTTTCTAGACCACTCATCAACTTGGTAGTCATCTTTTGCACTTAGCAGCTGTATGGTAACTGTAAGCATTGAGGATAATGGAGCCACATGCTGTGACCCTACTCAGTCCACCTGCAACCTTCCCATGTTTGTCAGAATATTCTGAAGCAAAAATGTGGCCTCATTCACTCAAACATAGTTACATGCTCTGTGCAATCAAGATCTTGGCCTTATCAGGGTCCTGCAACTCCATTCATCTGAGTATGGTTTCATTTTCCATTCAGAATTTCCAAGGCAGGTGCATGTCCATGTTTAATATTTTGCAACAGCTAAGTAGACATGCACAGGATATCAGTGCTTCATCTCAAATTTGCCTAAATAATCTACTAAAACACATTAGGAGTTTTAGGCTATAGTCCCACTCCATTTTTTTCTGAAAAAAATAAATGAGCAAGCAAGCCCCATTGAATTCAATAGGACTTATCTCTAAGTAGAGATGTATGGGATTGGGTTGCTAGTGAAAGTCTTATTATTTTTTTCTCTCCAATTGGGAAAACCTTAATTAACAATAAATCTTATATAAACTTGATAAACTTTCACATGTAGGTTGCTTTCTAACTGATTTGGCACACATACCTCTTCTTTAGCATTGCTGTTGTATAACCTACCTGAAAGAAAACTTTCATCCTTTTGTCACTGTTTGTCTCCAATATCTGGACCTAAAATGGCACAAAGATTTTGCTGCAAAACCAGGCCAGTAGTGATGAAGCATTTCTTTAATTTTTGTCAGATCTAGATGCTGCTTTCTGAGAAAGGCAAAGACAGAAAGTGTGTATTATTATTTAAGTCTATAGTTGAGCTTGTTTTCTTTTTAATCACCCTGCTCACACTGCCAGCCTACTTCCTTTCACATATTGCTGGCTCCAAGAAAACATCAAATTATTAAAGTTTGCTTTGAGTTTCCCAGAACAGTCATAGTTTACCTACCATTCCTCCCTTCCACTGAGTGCCTCTGTAGTGATTAAATAACTATCTTTTTTTTTTCTTTTCTTTTCTGGCCTCAAAGCAACATGTACCAACCATTTAGTTCCTACTTTCTGTATGATCTCTTTTTGATCTTCTGCAGAACATTATACACCCACACCCACACATACACTATTAAGCAGAATCTCTTTTTCTAAGTTTCTGAATCAGAAAAGACCTCATTAAAAACCTACCCCCTCCTCGCACCACACACACAGTAGCTTGGGAAGGCAAGTGACTGGAGTAGATAGCCGCAATCATGACGCCCTGTTATTAAAGTTTTGTTGTAGTGTTTTTGTTACATACTAATGAACCACTCTGAGGTAAAAATGAAGGGGGAAGCCATAGGAACAGTAATGATCATAGCAGATTCTTCTGTGGGTTTGGTGAACAACCTGTTTCCAACATACCCCACTCATTTGAGAGACTTTTAATGAGTATGTGGCATGGGCAATGGAGTTAATCTCAGTATTTTTTTTTATTTTTTTTTGAAAAAAAGCTATATTTCAGAGGAAGGAACTGGCAAAACTACCTCTAACCTAAGAAAACCCTAAGAAATTCATGGAGTTGCCACGTAAGTTGACAGGCAACTTGAAGGCACATACACACAAAGAAAGTTTCCTGCAGAGGATGAGGATGTCAAAGTAAACTGAATGCTATTGGAACTCCTGTTCTGAGAACTGAATAGAAGTCTGAGAACAGAAGTCTGACTCTGGGCTAAATCTAGTATGTTGTTTGTCAAATTAATCTTAGGCACAGAGGAAATGTTCCTTGGGACCACAGTACCTTGGGAGAGGAAGTTTCTCCCTTTGTCCCTCACATTGCCAATGATTTTGCCTTGCCTTGAACTGCTGTTAGCTCAGCAATAAAAGTTCTTGTTGGAACTGACTGAGACTTTCTTTCTGCAGCTAATAGCTGCTGGAGAGGATTGTCCACAGCAGGGAATGAAAGGGTTAAAGCTCATTTTTGCTACACAATGTGATCCCAATGAAAACCAGTGTGAGCTTTATTCTTAGGAGGAGCTGTGCACATACATCTTACCAAATGAAACAGAATGCACCCATTTATTCCTCTTCTATGCACCATTTTCAGGAAATATTCCACCAGCTGGACGTCCTCTGTGGTCAGAGTCCTCTCTCTGAAGAAGAACTGTACAGCATTGGAGCCGGGTAAGCTGATGTCTTGTGCATTGGTTATTTCAGTGTGAATGGGAGGTTGTTAGTTTACCTTATGTGATCTTTGTCAAGCACCTTTAATTTGTTAAAGCAGAGAACAACTAAATTTTAATTCACTCATTTCAAAATGGAGCACCTGTAAGACAAAAACCAGACCATGGTAGCTATCTGTCTGTCTATCTATCTATCTATCTATCTATCTATCTATCTATCTATCTATCTATCTATCCATCCATCCATCCATCCATCCATCTATCAAGTCCCCCATTTCACGTTGATGGCATAGTGCTAAAAAAGGATGACAGGTGCCTTATCTCTGGGGGGTTATCTTCTGTTCCAACAGAATGTGGGAAAGTAATTGGGAATTAATGCCCTGATCCTCTGTTTTCTAAGACCCTTGCCCCACTTACTTTAAAAGCATGTTAGGAGACCATTGGCAACCAACTATCCTCTGTATAGCCTAATTCAGAACAGAGCATCTGCTTAAGTACTTTGGTGATGTGGGGCTGAAGAAAGGAAACTTTCTGCCCCCCTGTGGTCTAAATTGTTTAAAAACTAAACATAGGCTACCTGTGTTCCTTCAGTATAGAATCTACAGCCATTTATTTAGAGCGGGGGGGAGAGGGGGCTCATTTTGTTCTATAAAGATACAACATGCTCTCATATAATTTTGCCTCATCTTACTTCAATGGATTCTGAATTTAAAAACTGGCATCTTTTTAAAACCAAGGCTTTGACAGAGAAGATGCTAAACAAGGGATACATTTGGTGTGAAAACAGTTTCAAAGTATTCCGTTTTAAGAGAATGTTAATCCATAACACATTATGTAGAACAGAAACAGATTTGTTCATTTGAAAAGGGAAGAGTTCCACATAAGGTGATTCGAATGGAATGTAGTGTGAAGTTGCTTGTAGCTCTTTCCTGCTTGTCTCTGAGTAAAAAATTAAAACATTTGTACATTTGAAAAGGCACAGAAGCTTTCTGTTCCCCACTCTATTCAAGTCATCCACTTGCCATATATACAAATATGTATCCCTGAATGGGTCAGCAGGCTAATTAAAATTCTTCCCTACACCAGCAAGCTGCAGTGGATCATTTTATTCTATTGTAACTAATGTTGATGTCCTGTGCACCAGGGCTAGCCAAAGACATTTTGCTACCTGAAGCAAAGAACAAAATAGCACCCTCTCCGTTCCATCAGCAGAAGCCGATGAGTTTGCCATTGCCAAACTCATGTCAAAGATGTCAAAGGGCCCTCTGCCACCACAGGCAAAGGCAGTAGCCTAATTCAGCAGGCTCAGAACAGGCTGTATGGTAGACTGTATGACGGACTGCCGCAGCTGCCCCCTCCCCAGAATTTTATCTGACTTTATTTACATGCCATCTTTCTCACCTTGCTCTTTGCAAACTGTCAAGGCAACATACAAAGACTAAAAACAAGATTAGCTAAAAACCCGATAACAAAGAAATTAAAATACACATTGCATAAACCAAACATCATATTAAAAACATTTACATTTTAAACATAACAATAAAATTAAAACTACAGCATACATGTCCCTCATAAGGCTCCCTGCCACCAACTGATCATTAAAAGCCTGTTTGAATAAAAAGGTCTTTTTCTGCTTGTGAAAAGACATCTGAGAGGGGTCAGGCTGGCCTCCCATGGAAGAGAGTTTCACAGGCTGGGAGCTGCAGCTGAGAAGGCAAAGATACAACGGCCTCATTCTGCCAAGCAGTAGGGCAGACCCTGCTATGTTCACACACTGAGGAACAGCCAGATGAGCACAATGAAACTTCCAAGCAAAGGAGCATGAGGTTTGGATGGCAATGTGGGAAACATAATTGGGTGTTTTGAATTCTGTGGACTTCACTGAGTTAGTGTTGTAGGAAAAAAGCTAACCTATGAAACAGGAAATCTTGTTTCACATCCAGCTTCAGCTTCGTATTCCCTAGTGGTTAAAGGCCAGTGTCTGTTTCTCCAGCTCCATAGCCCTCATCCACAATATGGGAATAATAACTCTGGCCTACCTTACAGAGTTGTAGGAAAGGTTACTTAGATAGGACATGTGAAATGCTGGGGATACTCTAAAGCAATAGGTTTCAGTGGGTGCTCAGAGTACCCTCATCTTCCTTGAAAGCTTGCCAAGCATTTACTAAAGATAGGGATGATGGACGAAGTTCTCTAAAAGCCATCTTTCCAGTGGTTGACACCTTCCCTTCTATCCCAGGGGGGTGCTGGTTAAATTCCAAACCTATAGCAAAAGAAAGAGGAAGATAGAGTGGGAGAAACTGAGTTGGGGTGGCCTGAGTGGATTGAGATTGACCAGCATAGTTAAATGAAAAGATGCAGCACAATACATCATGTATATTGTTAATCAGCTGCGCACCCACCAGCAAGAACAAACAAAGCTGATGATGAAAATGGCCTCTGGGCTGGGGCTTCATGTCCCCCCATGGGTGTTATGGCCTTGGTCATCATCATCTGCTTTCATCTCAGTTCACAAACCAAAAGTCACATCACTATTATTAAAATACATTTACATTTAAAATACATTTGGGTATGGTCCTGGTATGTTCTGGGACAGCCTATATTCAGGCCCAATAAAATGCTGGTTGGGGATGATGGGGTTCTAATTTGGCCCATCCTGAGACCAACAGGTCAGGAATGCTGTTGTAGTTGAACAGTAGCCCTGCACTTCTTGTAACTCAACTACACACACTGGGAAAATTCTCTCTGCAATGTGCAGGCATTTCTTGCTAGATAAGTCAATGTTATTTGTAGGTAAAAAGTTTGAAAATGGCAGGTATGAAAGTGCTTTGTCGTCATCAGCTTCATTAGGCAGTGATGCTGGAAAATATACTACAAGTGCAGCCTAAATCTGATGGGTTAACAGCACGGGGAAAGTCCTGATTGTGGGTCATCTTTGGTGTTTTGTTTGCATTGTACCCTGATACAAAAGTGTAATTCACTGGGCAACCTCTCCAAATAATCTCATTGTGTCAAGGGGTTGCTCTGTTGAACAAATGTCTGCAGTAAGTAATCCATGGAAAACAGACAGGCGTCTCTTGTCATTTTGGAGTGTTAATCCATTGCCCTCAGAGCATGAAAGTCCACAAGGATAACAAGTGTGGGAATGACCAAAACTAACATTATGTTTGGATCTTATTTTCTCAACAATGGCACAGATCAATGGAACTGCTGAGTGTGTCAGATAAGATGTGGTGGGATTAATGAACTGAGCTCAGGAAGCAAACGGGTTTGTTAAACAGGCAAGGGGATCTCCTTTTTATCTTGCTGGTGTGCTGTCCTGTTCAGTGATGACCATGGCAGAGACAAAATGCTTAGGTTGTGCTTCATAACAGGGTTAAATCCCTATTTGACAACTGAGAAACTACTCCAGTTTCTACTTGGAATTTGGGAACAAAATAAACTAACTATATCTGCTGTGCAGTAGCTCCTGTGACATCACAGAAAGAACAGCTTGGCAGCAACGTACTGTACTAGTGAAACCAAGTTCCTCCTGTTTTTGTTCGTTTTCTGCTTCTTGTCATTTAGAATCCTGTTACAAAGAAGGTTCTGTCATATATTAGTCAGTCTGCCTTCATCCAAGCCTACCTTGACTCTGTGGTAAAAATAACAACAATAGTAAAGGAAAGAGATGGGAATGGATAGTGCTAAGTGGAAAGTTAAACTCGGTTAACCTGCAAAAATTCCCCCTGCTTTGATTTTTTTTTTTTTTAAAAAAAATGCCAGTTGTGGAAACTGATGTAGGGATCTTAAAACCATCAGTCATTAAGATTAAATCCACCACACAGAGAGATGCCCCTGATGAATTTCAAAAGAGACATTTGAGAAAGATAAAAATTCAGAACTAGAATTATGATGTTTTCCTGAATGCTACACAATTTAACTCTATGCAGTCGTTCTCAAAGCATCTAGGTTAGCACTAAACCAAACCAAACATCTCAGAAAAGACTTGTATCAGACCTAATGTTATAAGAGTGGATAACTGCTAGTTGAGGAACACATGCTTTGAGAAAACTACTTTTTGGACCATGATGGATGGAGGATTTAGTGAGCTGTAGTCCAAACATAACTTTTCCAACTTTTCCTGATGTTAGCAGAATGGACTTACCTCAGTGTCAGAAGGCACAGATCTCATGCTTAAGGTCCTCTATCTTCATCAGAAGGACCTCAGTTTATCATGGCTATAGAAAAGTCAATGCCTGAGACCATGGAAAACTTCTGCCAGCCTGGACCAGTCTTGTATTAAGCCGCTTCATACACTGAAATTGTTAGAAAGATAAAGGTCCGACCTCATGTAAACAAATGGATGTGAAGCCTTTAGTCAGAAAGACTAGCTGTTGCTTCCTATTAATTAAACAATTAAAAGCATGGATGTTTCATTTATTATCTTTCTTTCTTTTTTATATCCCACCTTTCTCCTGAGTGGAGGAATTTTTTTAAAAAAAGATGTGCCTCCCTTTCAAGTTCATCTTTCACTGTTTCCAGGCTCTGGTGTGTCCACCCACTTACGCCCTCTTCACACAACAGGGCATATTGAGCAAAGCAAAAGGCATGCATCCTGAAAAGGTGACATTGAGTTCTGGAAGTTCTAAATTTGTACTGTTTCGGACTTTAAAGTATCATCAGTGGAAATCACAGGAAACTGGCATAGGGGTATGACAGCTGGAAATACATGCATACCTGTATATGCATTTTTAAAAATTTATTATCACTGTCTGCCTTCCAATTTCCAATTGGCTGGATGGATATTTGAAGTGCATTGGAATGCAGGAAAGCATTGCATGCTGAGCCTGGACCAATTGTAACCCATGATTAATTGCCTGTTCAAAAAGCTAGAGCAATTCAATTGTAGTCCCAAACAGAAAAAGCCCACTGAATTAATGGAACTTACATAGGTGTTGACTTTTCACTTTACCAATGATTTAATGGGTCTATTCTGGCTGGAGCTAGAAATGGAATGTAGATCCTTATTTTTTGTTCAGTCTGGCTTTCTTTTTATATATATATATATATATATATATATATATATAGGTTTTTTGTTTTAATATTTTGACATTGTTTGCCTAACCACACAAGGTTGAGGAAAAGCAAATTAACAAAACTTTTTTAAAAACAGAGGTTCTCACTTATGTGAATGACCTTGTGAACAAAATAGCGTCTCTGTCCTTGCATCAACTAGTCTAAAACATATGTAGATTCTGGAACAATTTGAAAGACTGTAGGATAGAAGCAGGGAACCATAAATGCTTTTGGACAACAAGCTTGTTTAGAAAAGGGTGGCTTTTCCTATGTTTGATTATGCTGTACATGACATGGGAAGTCTGGGCATGCCAAATAGAAAGTTCTATATGAACATTCGTACATGAGGCTTTCTTCTGGGAACCAGATGTCTTCATGATGTGATCTTCTACAGTATTAATGGCCTTTCACATAGGAGGTCCTGTGGTGATCTCTCAGATCAATGTAGCTGCTGATGCCTAAGGCATAATGCCCACTAAGACCTGTATGCTGTCAGTGCTGGTAGTTGGTACTGCAGCCAGCTGCCTGACCAGCCCCCACTTGACTTTACAGTTTGTAAAGGGGGCTGATAGATTTGCATAAATCTCCAGAATCTGATGCTGGTTCTCAGCCTGAGTAACTTAGTTTCCTCTCTACACTGTTATAGTACTATTATTCCATTTTCAACATCCTGTGGAATTCTGGGGTTTGTAGTTTACTGTGGCAAAGAGCTCTCTGGCTGAGAATTCTAAAGGCCCTTCCCTAAACTGCAAACCCCAGAGTTCCATGGGATGTTGAAAGTGGAATAATAGCACTGTAATAGTGTAGTACAGAAATGGTCTAAGCTAGACTACTAATACTCCTTGCTACAGCAGCACTTGCCTAGGTCCAGGTCTACTCATGGAGACAAAGTCACCATCTATTACTTGAAGGTTTACACACATACTCACACCTATCTCATTTTAAACATTATTGGTGTGGGGTTAGCTATATGGAAAGAACAACCACACTGTTTTGGATAATTTAAGGACCATTCCTTGTAGACAATCATATTTGTGTATCTGATCCTAAGGCCCAGTGGTCTTTCCTCTTCAGCATCCCAGTTTACCTTTCCCAAAAACTTGAGAGGGATGCTTAGTCAGAGATATAGTGACTGGTGTAAAAGCCACTGTAGTGTAGTTGTTTAAGCACTGTACTACAGCTCTGGAGACCAGGGTTCAAATCCCTGCTTGGACATAGAAACCCACTGGGTGACCTGGGGCAAGTCACATTCTCTCAGCCTCAGAGAAAGGCAATGCCACCCCCCTGAACATATCTTGCCAAGAAAACTGCCATAAGTCAGAAAGGACTTGAAGACACACAACAACAATAAACAAGCAAGCAAAAACAACAACAACAATGTGATCAGTCCAAGGTCACTTACTGAGCTTCAGGCTGAAGTGAAGTCATTCCAGTCACATATTGACTTTCAGGAAGTATGCTTTTTTGGTAACCGGCATATTGATTTGTTTGTTTGTTTTAATTTTTTAAATCCACCTCATTACTAATCAAGAACATAATACATACAAAGAGCAACATGTTAAAATAAATTAAAAAAGAAAGAAAGAAAATAAGTGGATTAAGATAGAACAAATCCTAGTTTCTTGGTGAAGCAGAATCCAGGATCTCAACAAGTTAATGAACCCCAGAGTTATTCTGTATGCATGTGTGTGTGTGTGTGTTCTTCCTCTCTATTTAACATGCATTGGCTCTTCCTTTCCCATTTTGAGGCAAAGGTGTGGTGGGAGGGGGTTCACTAATGGATTTCATAAAGCCAGACCTTCCCCCAGGGAGGCAGGCAATGGATATTTTTAACTTATTGGAGGAGGAGACCTTTAGAGAATCCCCTGTATAATTTATTACTCCCATTGGACTTTTATATGTGTCTTGAAATGGACTTTTCACTAGGAATTTCTCTCCCTGACTTGGAGGTTGTTTGGGAGGAGTCTGGGAGGGTTTCCTAACAAGGCTTTAAATTCAACTCCAGTAGAAAAGTTGTGCTGATGGAAGAGGTCTCTTAACATATTTTTTTAAAAACTGAGCAAGTAAATGAAATGAATTACAATACGGGTTGGAACGGATAGAATATTTATGGCAGTAGAAAGATTCAAGGTCTTTTTTAAAAAACACCAAAAGACAGGGAAAGACCCCAAAAGGAGGGGGGTGCAGAGAAAAAAAAAACAAACTTGTACCATGGATGGTAAAATTTATAGCTCCCTGCCTTTCCCAAACTGGTCCCTCCTCAAACCTTTGGCGAGATGCTTTTTGCATGTGTTTGGTGACAGCAGGAGGAAGGGAAGTGGGTTGTGCTTTGCTTGTTCTCCCATTGTCAGCCGCTCCACTGCGTGCGTGTGTGCGTGTTGGGTTAAAAAAGGGAGGGGGAGAGAAACTCTGCGGATTCCTGTATCATCTCTCTCTCTCTCTCTCTCTCTCCATGTGTACAGGAAAACTCAGAGTTGCTGCGCCTCTCTCTCTCTCTCCCCCTCTTTATTTTTTTCATTACTCCTGCCTGCAATTGAAGCCGGAGGGGATCAGGAGAACGGGATTGGCTTGTGCCAGAAGGCGAGCGCAGAGAGTAGAGCTTCGGCTTAAAAAAGAGCGAGCGAGAAAGAGCGAGAGAGAGAGGTTGGCTGGGGAGAAGCGCTCGCTCCTCCGCTCGCCGGGAGCAACTACCGCTCTTGTCCATCGCGCCCGTCCCTTTGGCTTCCCTCCCCGGCCAGGTCCGCCTGCTTCACTTTCTCTCTCCCGTCGGTGCCCCCAACCAGGGGTTGTCTGCAGAGGGATCGCTCTGGAAGTTTTCCCCCACCCTCTTCTTTTTCTCTCTCTCTTTTTCCCCCCGGCCCCCTCCCCTCCGCGCGTCTGCTCCGGAGCCCGTGGAGATGTTCCAAACCTGCCCATGAAGGCGCTTCGCGCGGGGCTCGGTGGCCACCGTCGGGGGGTTTTGCGTGCCACTGACCCGGGTCACCTGTTACCTCTCAGTTTTCTAGATCGCCCGGAACTTCTGGCTGGATTCCCTCCCACCGGCTCCCTTCCTCGACCCACCCGGCGGGAGGAGAAGGAGAAGAAGAAGAAGCAGGGAACCCCGGGCGGGGGACCCACCGTCGGCGACCCAAAGGGGGGGCTGTCCGCTCGCGGTGCTTCTTCTGCAGCATGGGCTGGAGCCGCCGGATTGCTTGCCTTGGCTTGGGAGTATTATTGCTACTCGCGGAAGGAGCGCGCTGCCAGCATGCCAAGAACAACGTGCCGCGGCTAAAATTGTCCTATAAAGGTAAGCCTGCCTTCTTCCCCCCCCACTCCCCTTCTTTCCTTTCCCCTTTTTTTTTAATGGTGATCCTATTTGATTTGCTGAGGTTCTCTTCCTCCTTGATCTCTCCCCCCACCCCAGGGAGAATTTATTGGGGTCTCTCCAACCCGACTCAGTGGCTCCAAACCCAGGCTCGCTCTGTGTGGATGCAGACAAAGGAGGAGGTCGCATCCGAGCCGCCCTCCCCCCACCTTCACGCGCTCTCCTTCTCGAATCCCCGATTGCGCACGGCTACCCCTCGCCGGCTTCACACGTTCAGCCAAGGACACCCGCGACTCGCCCTGCTCCCTGCCTCGGGGCGCCCGGGCCCTGCGGGGAAGGTTAACACGCAGACACGCACACGCGCTGAGGCTCACCCCCCACCTTTTTTTTTTTAATTTTAACTTGGTTTGTTGGTGAGATGGGTCTCCCTCGCCTTTCGGGCCCCCGGAAAGGGTTAATTCTTTGATGATGACTATTCAAACGGCGTGAGGCTGGCGGGCTGGCCAAGAAAACGGAGAGATTGGGAGGGGGAGGACGAGGACTCCGGGGCTTGGAGGTCCTGTGTAGCTGGGAGAGGGAGGGGCAACGGGGGGGGCGGTTTGCTGTCAAGAAGTCGGTTTGCATGGATTTCACCTCCGGCCATTTCCGCACTAGACGGTGATAGCGCTATTACTCCACTTTCAACACCCTATGGAATCTTGGGGTTTGCAAACTTGCAAACCCCAAGATTCCATAGGATGTGGAAAGTGGAATAATAGCGCTATAACCGTCTAGTGCGGGAATGGCCGGGGCCACAGCGGGAAGGGAGAACGTGTAGGGCGAAGCGTGGAAAGCCAGGACGGGGCTGGATCCGGCGCTCCGCCGTTCCCTGGAGCGCGCGGCGCTCTTCCCAAGTTCCTCCTGCCGGGCACACCCACCTTGCCTTCCCCTCCCTCCTCGCGTGGGGAGGGGAGGCGGCTTTAAAAGCCCGAACAGATCGGCTGGAGCAGCGTTCAGGGACAGTGTGCCGCTGGGTGCTGGAGGGAAGGACCGAAGCGCTCCGGAGGAACGTGGATGATGAGCGTTATTTCTTTATTGTTCAAAATCAGCCAATTAAAAGTCAATTATTTTGGAAGAGGGAAGGCGATGACTCCGACTTCAGATGAGAAGCGAGCCATGGTTTTCCTTCTCTTGGCAAAACACACACACACCCCATGACATGTGCCTGTGGTTACATAGTTGTTACTGTCTAACGTGCTAGGTTGTGTCTCTGTGGAGGACAGATCAGGAAAAAACAGACAGTTGACTCTCCGTGTGCCACTTTTTTGTACGTGTAAGAGTAAGGTTTCATGCTTCTCTCTCTCTTTTTCTTTCTTCCTTTCTTCTCTCCTTTTCTTTCCTTTTGATTCTGGATATTTTATTTTGTCTTTTTGCTAAACAACCCGCTAAAGATCTGGGATCAATTAAATTGCAACGCTCAAGTTGCTTACATGGGGGTAGTTGCACTGAAGCGGATGAGGTTCCATTGAATTGCAGGATGTGAGGCAGGACAAGTTAACTGCCTGTAAGATCACAAGTTAAGGGATGCCAGGAAGAGGACATTTACACCTTAGACTCAGCAAATTCAGTACCTGATGTTCTTTTAATTCTCTTCTCTTTTCTCTCTCTCCTTCTCTCTTTTGAGAACAATTGTAGAAGTCTCTTCTGACTTACTCTTAAAAGCAGTTTGTGCATATATACTTCAAAACCAATATATGTTTGTGTGGAGAGAGTGCAACGCTGTCCTTATTGGGAAATGCTACTTAATTTCCCCATGGAAAGATGTTTGATAATTAATTTAAAAATGTAAACAAGTTGCCTTTTGCTTTCTAATAGGAGTTTCCAGTGTACAGTCAGACTGGTAAGATCCCCTAAATAGATACTAAATGGCTTATGATCTAATTAACTTTGGTATTCCTATTGAAATGCAATTACACAGATGATAAGGAGATTACGGTTGCTGACTGAAAACTATTTCATTTATGCTTCAGTCCTATACAGTGTTTTGTGTATATATAGCAAGTCCCACAGAGTTTGGTGGGACTTCCTTCTGAGTTAGACATGCATAGGATTTGACTGTTAGGCTGAAATCCTATGTACGCTAACCTGTGAGTAACGTGCATTGAATGTTAGAATGAGATTTAACTTCTGTTAAAATTAAGTGAGGATTGCAAACTGGACACCTTGCCAAAACACAAGGAATATTCATGTATATTCCATGGATCTGTGCCATGTGTTCCATTGACTTGATAGGTCTGGGTGTGGAGTATTAAATCAATACTGCTTTATTGCTTCAATACATGTCATCAGTTTTAGTGGGGTTGGGGGCAGGATGAAAGGAAAGATGATGCCTGTGTGGTAGTTTCCTGCTTTTACCAGCATATTTTAAAAGCCATGAATTTAGACATGAAACTGGACACTGAAAATGGTAGCATGACCAAATGCATATGTATTTGCCATTGAGATTTGATAGTACTTGCTTTCTAGTAGGCATGTTTATGACTGAAAACTTAGCGGACTTGGTAATTGCTTCCCATTGTTGGATCCTACCCATCCAGGTATCTCATGACAGGGCAATCTGATTATTCCATATTAGCCTTCCAACAACCAAAAAAATGGGATAAATTAAAGAGTGAGGATAGTAACTTGAACATGGTCATGCAATGAGCTTCATGGAGGAGCTGAAATTCAAATCTAGGTACCCCCTTCCTCAGCCAAGTCCTGTCTATTACAAAATAAAGGCTCTGAAACTAACATTCAGATTAAGCCATCAAGGACCAAAATATCAGCAATAACAAAACCAACAGCAAATGAATCATAATCCCTAAAGCCTCATGAGAAACATAAATCAACTGAACAAAGTATTTCAGCAAGAGCTTCTGAACAGCAGCTAATGTGTATTTAAAATAATTACAGGGCAATCCTATACATGTCTACTCAGAAGTAAGCCCAGCTGGCTATACTGGGACTTACTCCAAGATGAGTGCACATAGGATTGCAGCCTTAGTGTGTTACCTAAGTAATGCTAAACATTGCTATTATCTGAGCTGCTTGCATTCCTCTATGTGGCTTTTGCTTAGTTGTTCAAGGATCAGGCTAGACGTCAGAGTAAGACGTGTAGTCTAGCAGTGCCAGCATTGTTATAGATATCTAGTTACTGGGAGACACAGGAGAATAAAGAATGCAGGCTAATAAAACTTTAGATAATTAATTGTTCTTCTAATGCTTCATACTGTGAATATTTCCTCAGTGAAATGAGCACAGCAGTTGCTGTAAGTGCTCTCTGTATATTACCAGAAGGATGTTTTTGAGCAGCAGATTAATACGCTGTGAACACCATAGTGAGTTTTCGCATGACAGCACCACAAGCCATGTTCACACCACTGTGAACAACTCTGGTGGAGGTTGCTGCTGTTTTTAAGTGTTTCACAGAAAGTGGCAACATTGCCCTTTGGCAGGTTTCTTTTAGGGATAGGATGCCTGGTAATTTAATAAAATAAACTGTGAAATGAACAAGTGTTTGTCTGCCTGCATGACAGTGAGCTTGTACAGAATGTCAAGCCATTTTCCTTTTCTTCTTGTACAGACTGTCATTGTATTTTTGCATGTGTGTGTGAGCAACTGGGTTTCTGTTTCTGTTCATGTTTTGGCTACAGAAAATACTTTGTAGTCAATTGTCAAAATTAGTGCTTTGAAAGAATACTAAAGAATGCCTTATAAATTGCTTGTTGTGTCCCCCACTCCCATAGCTTACCCTGACAAATGAGTGGTCAGGCACCGTTAAAATGGGAAAGAACTTGCCATTAAAAGATTTTGGAAAGTGATTAATGAAACCTTGCCAGCCCCTAATTTCCTATGGTCACTTGTTTTCAAAGGTTTGCCTTTAACTCTATCATTTTCAGGTTGCAAGACAGAAGTTTCAGTGACCTCACCTTCCTAGAATACAACTAAGTTCCTGTCACTCAGCCTTGTATCCAATTACGGACTATAGGCAGCTTCATATCAAGAGGATATTTCTCCTTCTTCAGAGCCAGTAACTATTTTCTGGAAAGGTCAGGGATTTAGGCATTGTTGGTGAGACCTAAAAAACCATGCAGCTGGTCTCCCAAACCTTCACAATTGTTCTTCTCACCTCCAAAGAGTAGCAGGTCCACCATTCAGTTGCCACATCTCATAGCACACTGTCTGTGAATCACAGAGTTTGAAACTGCTTTAAATGTGAAGTCTGTGACCAAAATCCTATTGGGGCACTAGTGTAAAAATAGTTGCACAAGTGGTTGTGCTTCTTAGAGGTCATTAAGGGGTACATGTGCACCACAGCCCAGTCTTTCCATTTTTGCTTAATGAGTAGGGGGCAGTGATCACTAAGTGAGGTCAAGGCTTTGGTGTCCTTTGCACAGTTGGGGTCTGCTATGCTAAAAGATTATAGGATCTTGGCCTGTTACTCTTTCAAAGAGGAAATAAGGCAAAGGTACCACTGGGCTTCAGCAAGTCTAAAGTATTGGGCAGGTCTAAGGTAATTATTTGGATTCCAGTGGTGACTTATTATTTAAATAGGAGCTGGTCTAAAAGCTCTTTCTAAGTCACAGTACCACTAAAAAGCCAACATTTTTTTTTTTTAAAAGCCATACTTAACGTGTAAATATGTTGGTAGGTGTGTATTGGGGGGCTTCGAATTTCTAAAAGTGAAACACCTTTTATTGGGATCAACTTAAAAGTCACAAAGTAATGAGCAAGTTTTTAAGTTTCTCAGAATTCTCCTTTTTACATGATGCAAAGGGGAGTAAGGGATTGTGGGGGTGAAAGGCCAAGGAGAATGTTAAAACCAGAAGTCAGTAATTTCTGTAATGGTCTGCTTTGAATCTTTCTAAGGCTAAGTGGAAACTATTTCCAATTAATTCAATAAGCCAGGATGGAGGACTCTTACCCTTTCAGTTGATCTGGACTACAGATCTCTCAGACCTTTACCACTGACCATGCTGGGTGGGCTTGTGGAATTTGTAGTCAAAACATCTGGAGAGCTAAAGCTTTTTTGTCCAGTTCCCACTTAGGTCTGGATCTAAGTGTAAAATAAGTAATGTAATAGGGATGGCAGACTGTATTAATTTTCATGCACACACCTGCATGTTCAAAATCTTCATGAAACAAGTCCATCCTAAATACACTGGCCATACTTTTCAGATGTGGAAAAACAGGCACTGCTAGAAGGACCCAGGCTAAGCAGGCAGCTTACATCCCCTTCTAGTAGAACAACCACCTCCGCCACTGCCACCTTTTCCTCCTCCTCTTCTTCTTATTCATTTATATCCTGTCTTTTTCTCCATTAGTTGGATTCAAGGCAGCTTACAAAGTATTAAAACTGTACTCAATTTCTTGAACTCACGCAGATACTAACAACTCCTCAAATATTTTCCTTATAATTTCACGCTGGGATGTGTTTAGTGTTTAAGAAATGGTTAACCTCTGAGTGTACTTCAGCCAGTTTCTTATCTCTGTAACATGTTTCAGTCCTGACTGTGAACTTACTCCATGAAATGCGCTGTGTTTTAGAAGAAGTAATAGAAAAGACTTGCCTGTATGAGCTCCTGGTCTGGCCTAAGAATTTGGTGCCTGAGACAGCAGATAAAATAGCAACTTTTCCATTCCATGTGCAGAAGAGGACTTCTTGGCACCAAACCTTACCATCAATACTGACAGTGTAAAAGAATCTTTCTCTACATATAAGGACAGCAAGGCAATTTAGAGCATGCAGGAGAGGCTGGCATCTAAAGCAGTGCTTCTTAAGTTACCCAATGTGGAGGATTGGTAGGTTTTCCTCCAGTGCCAGGGACTGGCACCATTTTGACCTCACTGACACCAACTCTCTCTTTCTTTCTTTCTTTCTTTCTTTCTTTCTTTCTTTCTTTCTTTCTTTCTTTCTTAGACACTTGCTGAAAAGCAGCAGCCAATAGTGTGAGAACTGGTGCTGGTCCATGTAGCCATTTTGACTAGCACTGTTCTAAGAGAGAAAAATACCCAGGGGGCGTAGGAGAAACATCTGTGAAGGATTCTGGTGCTGATTCCAACATCTGTCACCTGAGGTAGCCCTATCTGGCCCTGTTCCATGCTAGTGTTCATCAGATGATGAGCATGTATTTGTCAAAGCAGCTTTCCACGGAGGATAACCTCATTGTTATTTGACTTTGACATACATTGACCTTGTCAATAAGAGATCCCCCAGATACCCTCTGATTAACAGTCCTGTTCTGGTCTTGCAAGCTCAGGGCTGTGGCTTCCCTGACTGATTCAGTCCAGCTTTCATGGTCTTCCTCTTTTCCTATTGTCTTCTACTTTACCTAACACTATTGACTTTTCCAGTGAGTGGTGTCATCTTAAGATATGACCAAAGCACGATAGCCTCAATTTAATCATTTTGGTTCCCAGGGTGACTTTAGGCTTGGTTTGTTGTTGGTCCCATTTAGTTGTTTGTTTTGTTTTTGTCAGTCTAAGGTATCTTTAGAAGTATCCTCCTTGATGACTCCCAATTAAACGTGTAAACTGCATCAACTGAGAAATGCTGCGCTTGTATTGACCACTGTGGAAATTCTCTCTATTTTGTTTTTCTGTAATGTGTTATCAAAAATACCTCTCATTACTTATTACTACAGCTCAAAAAACAATGGATAATCTTATATGCATGTGAACTGGGACTAGGAGTTTGGTATTTTTTTTTTCAGTGAGCAGAGAAAGAATAAATTGCCCAAGCCAAGCGTGATTTTTAAATTATCATTAAAGTATGAAGAATTAGAACAATGGTAACTTTCATCAAGTGCTTCTCAACAAAGTACTGCACGTACAGTGAACTCTTCAATCTATTCAGTACAGTTGTGAATGGTTCCTGCTCTAGCATAGATTAGATTTCTAAATTCAACTTTAATATCCTGCCCAAAGTGGACTGCTGCTAATGCATTGCTGGCTTCTTCATCAATGTGATTAAAAGATTAACATTTTGCATGATGAAGAGATGGGTTCTTTCCCCAGAACTTTGTGCACAATTTGTTGGTCCTAATAAGGATTGTGAATATGTAAGTTTTAAAAATTGCCTTAAATACAGTTAGAGTATATGATTATTGACCTGTGTTAAGTACTCTTGCATAACTCTAATCCTAACCATTCATTAATGTTTCCTTTAACAAGAGATTGGTGGTATCTCATGGCTCATGGTTGCCATGTCAATTGGATGGTGAATCTGCTTCTTCATTTTAATCCACACTTTAAAGCTGCTATCCAAGGTGCTGAATGTGTTTTGGAGATAGGAATCAGTGACCAAGACCTTGCATTAGGTCTGTGTAATGAAATGTGGAAGCAGGCATTGATTGTACTATGCAACCCTTGTGTTGAATGGCTGTCTTGTATCACTTAATGCACACTCAATAGGCAACTAAATGCAAATTTTTATGTACATCTCCTGTCCGTGTCCATGTTATGTGCATCTGCATGCATAGTATGACAGCATGCAGAACTCTGGTTCTACAACCTTGAACTAAATACACGTGTTCTGCATCAGACAATAATGCAGGACCACTTCCATAGGTACATAAGACACCAATAGGAATCTGGTCAATGCCTTGTATAGGACCTTTAAATTCAGACTATAAAACCCATAGCAGATTTACATAGACACACCATAGATGCCTACAATTGCCACTGCAGAGATGATAGGTGAGAAGACACAATTCTGTTCTAATTCTTTAGCCACAATTAGGATGCATCATGCAGGCACTGTCGGTGCAGCCAATAGCATAGGGTGTTCTTTTATTAGATAGTGATGTGCCAGTTGGATGTGATTGGCTCTGAGTACAGGCTATAATGTTTGTATTCAGCCCCAATTGCATGTGAGTCCATTGCAAGTGAGCCTCCCTCTCTGGTTTGACCATGGCAGTACAAAGTTACAGTTATGTCTACACAAAGCTGGTGTCTATTCTAGACTTCTTCTATTTGTCTTGCTATTTGCTCCTTGCTTCCTTTGTTAATATAACCACTGTTTTGCTCCTTGACTCCATTGTTAACATAACTCAAAGAACAAGAAAACTAAATTGATTTTAGGCACCCACTTGTATGCAACCTCCCATGCATGCTTTGATTTTGTAACCTCCACTCAGTCTCACTGCCTTAGTAAAGCAAAAAATTCCGAAATCCATCTGCATCAGCCCCTTCGTTTATTGACTATGTCTCAGTTCTCGTAAGTATGTAGACATGTGGGTTCTTTTTGTTGATGTTGTCATTGGATTTGTTCCACAGCTGAATGCGTAATATTCTAGGACAATTGACTAGAAACAGATTGAATGGAGGTCTTGTTTTTATATACATACATTTAAGCAATATTATAAAGAACTACTTCCCCCTCCCCTCCTCCTCCTCCTCTTCTTCTTCCCCTTCCCGAAAAGTAGGGCTCAGGGCAGCATAAAGATTAAAAAGAGTACAGTAAAAAACATGCAAAAAGTCAACATTACAACCAAAATTAAACTATATTTATAGTAAGAACATATGCGCCAAACAGATTTTAAAAGTTGTACAATATAGTTTGAAACTATACAGTATTTAACAGCTGTTAGCAAAAGCTTGTCTGAATAAAAAAGCATTTACCTACTGCTAGCATGACAGTAAGGAGGGACCATTCTAGCCTCCCTGAGCAAGGAGGTCCAAAGTGTAGGGACAGCCCCTGAGAAGGCTGTCTCTTGTGTTCTCACCAGCTGTACCTGCAAAGTTGGTAGAACTGAGAGTGGGCTTCTCCTGTGGATCTCAGGGGCCAGAACAGGCTCATATTGGGAGATACAGTGTGTCAAATAGCTAGGACCAAATTCCTATAGAGTAATATGTGTCATAACCAACACTTTGAATTCACAATTGCCCAAAAATAATTAATATTTGAGGGATAGTAGGAAAGGGCAGCTAAAACCCAACCAAATAAACACAGTAAAGATTAAAATTGGCCCTGTACCTTTATCTGTTGTAGCATTTATTGTCATATTTCAGATAGTTGACAAATGCAACCCCATGGAAAATATTAATGTATTTATAAATTAATTATTAATTATTAATATTTATTATTAAAATATATATTTATACATTTATAAATGACATTCATTAATTTCATTTAGTTTAGTATGTATATACTACTTCTCAGGCAAACTTCTCAAAGCCATTCACATACAATTATTAAATCAACAACAATCTGTTTCACAGATTCCATTTTGTAACTCTACCCCTAAAAATGTAAAGGTAAATGGTCCAGGGCCATGTAAAGGATACATGACTGGTAAGCCAGTATTAATTGCAATAACCCATCTAGTATGTACATTTGTTGTGGCCTGTACTTGTTGTGGTCTATTGAGATTTGTTGTCTCATTACTAGCAACAATCATAGTATTGTAAAAACAAAACAAATATTAACAAAAGACAAGATCATAATCAGCTCTTAAGGAGCTTAGTCAGAGCACCTATCTGAATCCATATGATGTTTATAATATGTTAACTAACCTTTGATTTAGCTATTGTAAATCAAGGGTGAGCAAAGTGAGGTCCTCTGAATACTGTTGGGTTGCAACTCACAGCACTCTTTATCGCTGGTTATGTTGGCAAGAGCTAATAATAATTGCAGTCCAACAACATTTTGGAAGACAATGCCGTGCTCCTGACCTATAATCCATTCTCATTCCATGTGCAGCAAAAACGGTTGTCAGAAATTGAATCTTGCAAATAATATTCCACTGGTCTGAACCAACATAGCTGTATATAAGGCTAATGCAAAACCACTGGTAAGTGCCATGTGGTATCTGTGAGACCTTGCAAACTCCCAGTTGTTTTATGGTCTGTCTAGAATAACATGCAGCTAGCAGTGGTATGCAGCAGATTAAGAAGGGTGAGCACAGTCGTACCAATCTTGACAGCAGTATTTGCATGCCTTCAAATAATTTCGGATTTAGAGTGACCCTAAAGTGAGCCCATTATAAGGTTTTCTTGGCATAATTTGTTCAGAGGTGCTTGCCCTTGCTTTTCTCTGAGGTTCACAGAGTGTGACTTGCAAAAGTCACCCAGCTGGTTTCCATGGCCAAACAGGGATTCAGACCCTGGTCTCCCAGTGTCCTAGTCCAACACTACACTATGTTGACTCTTTCCATGCCCAAACAGAGACTCAGATACAAACAATATGTGACTATAACTACTATAAGGGGACAATTAACTGCCAGCCTGATAGCCCAATAGTGTCAAGATTCATTCTATGCTAGCCTCCCCCTGACAATCCCCATACAAATCCATGCCTGGATGTTTTAGTTTTCTCATTTGAATGACAGAAAAAGAGTGAGCAGAAGATGCAGGAAGGAAAGCAAATGAGATTTATGAACAGACAGTAGAATCATAGAGCTGGAAGAGGCCACAGGGGCCATCCAGTCCAACCCTCTGCCATGCAGGAGCCCACATCCGAGGACTCCCAACAGATGGCCATCCAGCCTCTGCTTAAAAACCTCCAAAGAAGTAGCTTTTGTAATATTTTACACTTACTTCTGTTCTCTCTACCCAAAGATCTACATGCTTTGTTTGCTTTTGTTTTTTCCTGTGTCTCAATTCAGTTGAGTTTGGTTGTAAAGTAGGAATGTGGTAGTAGGCTAAGTAATTATTAGTGAATGCTAGCTGGACTGAGCAACTGAGCAGGGCAGTTGATGACCTAAGGTCTTGGAAATCTCCCATTCATGGGTTACAATGAGTTGAAGTCCACTTGATGGCAAATAAGTACAAAAGCTGAACTTAATCACTAAGGAATTCAGTAGAAAGCTTTCGTGATTATCAAACAGGTGTTGTTCTTCATATTTTGACATGGGTGAAAAGGCTGCAGTGAGCATTCCAATTCTTCTTGTCCATAAGCAAACAGGCTAAAAGCATGAAAAATGAAAGGCCCTTCTCTGCATCCCCTGTTCTTAAGCTGTAAAAGAGCATCTGTTTCGTAAACCTACGAACCATCTTTTCTGTAGTTGCCAACGACATGTAACTTGATCTGAGCATGCAGGTTTCTAAGCATGCTCATAATGTTGAACAGATAAAAATCAGACTTCATTTTAGGGATGTTTACCTTGGCACATATGTATGTTTTCCATGACACAACATACTTATGTCAAAATTTTTAAAAGAATGAGTAAGGAAGTGGCCCAACAGTGGCCAGTCCAAGGATGGATTTTTAACATTAGTGTCATAAAGGTTAGATAGAAGTACAATATAGAACTTGTTACTCATTGAAAGAGGGGGCTACATGCTTCCAAGAATTTTTCAAGTTACTTTCAAAAACACATTAGTTATAGTTGGAGCTCCAAGGCTCAAGAAGTACCTAGTTTATGTTTTTAAAAGCCTTTACTTTCCAGGTTCTCAAAAGTAATTATAATTACTTTAGTTACTTTACAAAAAAATCTGAATGTTTTTCATTGAGCACTGTGAGACACAGCAGGAGCTGGAATGTGAACTATATCTGTCCAATCAAGGCTTTTAAGGCCTTATAAAAGATTCTATTCTACATCCTCTTTCTCTGATTCTTTAATCTGTTGCAGGACATTTGAGTTTCACGTACCAGTGGAATCATTTCTGCAGAAATATCACCTTGCATACAAGTCTAAAGAAGTCAGTGCTGACCTTACCATAAACCAACATAGAGTAGTCACTTCAGCTAGAGTTGAAGGAGTGTGTGTGTTTTCCTTTTCTAATCCTTAGTTCTGTGAATTATTTAAAAATGGTGACCAGTACAGCATGCATGCATGTGTGCAAACACACAAACATTGACATCTGGTTGACAATATGCTTTCCTTGGTGGTAGTGGTGGGGAATGTCCTACTTTCCACATTTCACCTGCAACAGGGAAATAAGTAGGATGAGCCACTTGGGTTTCATGTAAACTACTTGTCAGTCAAGTATGAACTAGTTCATGGTACGAAAGAACTATTTTCTGCTGCCAGAGAACCTGCAGCAGTCTTGAATCTGCATGTCTGTCCAGCTGATTGAGGAAAGAAAGTGGAACCATGCCCAATTATCCTCCTTTTTATTTCCCTTTTTATGATTTATTTACACACAAAGAGGGAAGGAGGATTTGTTTGTTTGTTTATTTATTTATTTAGTGGAAAGATTGTCCAGAGCTTGGATGCAACAAGTAGCATAGAAGCATACTTCTAACAAGTTACTTTGGGAGATTTTCACAATGAAGTTGCATTCCAGAAGTAATACAAGGGAAAACAAAATTACATTACTGTGTAATGAGTAATATTTTTATTTACTTCTAAAATTACTCTTTAATAGCCTTTTCAGAGGCAATTTATTTTTCAAGCTTTAGGTTGTTCTCTTATATTAAAGTAATAAAAACACAAAAAGTAACATTTCAGGTTACCTTCATAAAAACTAATATTAATGTTTCAGCTTAGTGAAGAGCAACGGCTACAAGTTACTGTCCAAACTGAATGGCAGGAACAAATTGCCTAATACGTTTTACATTTTAAATGTAAGTTTCCAAGCTCTGGGGCCATCACTGGACAAGTAGAGGAGTAGAGAGTTGGAGGATGATCATCCTACCAATCATTCTGCTATGTTCCCTGTTACTACAGGACCTTTGTGTCCTGCTATTTGCAAATGGAAAGAAAGATTGTGGCCTGTTTCACTGGATCAGGGCCCAAGTGCATTCTGTCCTTCTGCTACATGTTTTGATACATGACATAGACTACATTTGCAAACAAACAACATATTTGTGAGGTTATTGTAGTGGGAGGCAACTCTTAAGGGCAGTCAATTTTTACTGTTGTGTACATGTGAAACTGAGAGTCCCAGTGTGGTAGAGTAGTTTGTGCACTGGAGTACAATCCTGGAAACCAGGATTTGATTCCCCACTTGGCCATGGAAACCCACTGGATGACCTTGGGTATGTCATACACTTTTAGCCCCAGAAAACCCCAAGATAGGCTCACCTTAGAATTGCCATAGGCCAGAAACGACTTGAAGGCACACAACATGTGAAATCCCTTCAAAGAAGGAAATTGCTAACCCAACTCTTTCTGTTTTTATGATCCCTTTTAAAATGTTCCTTCTTTTTTAAGGATTCCATTAGTGCAGTGTCATGCTATGTTTTTAACTTTTACACACACACACACACACTGACATCCTTAGAACAGTCTTTGGTTAGTTGCTTTAACATTCCAACTCTAATCTTTGCAGTTGCTACAGATCTCCCTATTTGTTCTTCCTGACTGCAGGCATTTTTCATTTCCTCCTTGGGTTCTTTTTTTATTTCCTTCTCTTGTTTGTGTCCTCAAAGAGCATGGTGAAAACAACCATAGAAAGTTAGCACTGATATTTTATATCAACACTGGCAATGGCTGTATTCTTATGGGCTGCTCTATCCTCTTATGGAGAATTCTGCAACACTGAGAAGTAAGTGTATAGATATTTGGATTTACATATAAATCAAAGGCGATTTAACATTAAAATCTGTGTTTGTGCCACAACTTTGGGGGTTGGGGGAATTTTTTCTTATAGATCTCATTCAAAGTCATATAAATAAATGTTCCTTCTCCCGTCCCCCAGTCACCCTCTATCCTTGCACTCTGTACTACACCATTGGAGTCCCACAGATCTGCCTGAGAGGACCTCCCAACTTTCTAGAGCAGATTCTGAGGGCTCACATGGAACTACAGAGAAAGAAGAAATCCATTCCATCAATGATGTTTGTTACACTGTTACAAACACACCACTGGATATAACCCCATCAGAGCAATTTTCTCTACTTTCTACCCTCCAGATTGCAAGATAGATCAGATGTAGGAGCAACTGAAAGTTATGCAATCAAGGAATACTACTTTTGGTGTAGGTCAGGGCTCTGGAATGTCCTCTTTAAGGTCCTGTGGCCTGAGGTGTGGGGAAGGAAGATACCCTTGAAACTAACCTGGGATTGGGGCCCTCACTTGTAGAGTCCTGTGGCTTGAGTTTGAGTCTCCTGGGTTACCTTCCAATTGCAGCTGGCTGAGGAGCAACCCAAGTATTTGGATTGCCCTTGGGGCTGAGGTGTTTCACCCAAGGGAAGGCTGAGGAGGTAATCAAGGGGGGATGTTAATACTGGTTTCTTAAGGCAAATATGCTTTTTATTTTACTGCTCCTCTTTCCACAACTGATCCAAGTTGAATGGTAGGCCTTTCAGTGCAAAAATCTCTCTCTTAAGAGGTTCAGCACTAGCAGAGGTCTCATTGGAGCAGCTGAAGGAGGTACAGCGTGAAATAGTTAGGCCACCCCACTCCCCTGGCAACAGATCTACTGGCCATCCTGCGTGGTTTGTCTGTCCAAATGAGTGGTGTTAAATCTGTTCTGGATGAGGTTATGCTCTGTCAGTATCAGGTTCATAGCTTGGGAGTGTCCTGCAGGTATCACTACTATTAGCAGTACAAGCAGCCTAACTGGGAACCCGCACTCCTTCTATGGATTGGGCTAGGTAGACATTGGGACTTCCAGTAATTCCCAAGAGAACTGCTATACGTTGTTTCTCCATTGTCTGTTGTGTTGTGTTTTTTTCTTTTCTTTTACATATATATATATATATACACATATACACATACACACACACATATACATATATACATACATACATACACACACACACACACACACACACATATGTATGTATGTATATGTAGCACATTAGTTCAAATCTGATGCAATCTATTTAAAAATTAATGTCCAAACAAACCGTGGGGTTCAGAAAAAGTTTAAAGAGTAAATAATGAGTAAATATGTAAAAGTTTAAAGAGGAATATGCAAAAGTAAAGCCAAGCAAGTGTTGCTTCATGCAATAAAACATAAAATTGGTGGCAGAGTGATGGTGTGTATTCCTCCTTCTGATCTGCAGGTTAGGGAATGGGCTGGGAGGTCCATAACAGTGTTATTTTCCAGTTATAAGATTATGCAACTACAGCTTCTTAAAAAAAAAAAACACCAAACAAATAAACCCACCCCCAATCATGGAGCAGAAGGTGGAGTAAACAGGGTGGTATAGATATTCTCTCATTTTGAGTATGAGAAATCAAACTCAAGAACAAACATCACTGAAGTGCAAATTCTTTTACCTTTTACCTTTCTGAGCATGGGGAGGACAAGTTTTCAAGCAAACATCCCAGAAAACTTAGTACTGTGGGAAGCACCTTAGTATTACACTAGAAATGACATCTTTTGAGGAGCTGGCTGAATACTCACAAATCCAGAGGCATTGAACCAAGACAGCCAAATTCACATAAAATCTCAGGAGCAACCACTTTCCCCCCTACATCTCTGGTTCTAAATAGGATCAGGCAGTAGGACATATTACATCTGTTTACGTTACCTAGCTCCCTGTTCATTCCCAGGCCTAATTCAAGGTGGCAGCTTTTATTTACGTTGTTACTGTGTGCTTTTAAGTCATTTTTGACTTAATGCAAACCCTGTTATGGGATTTTCTGGGGCTGAGAATGTGTGATGCACCCAACATCACTCAGAGGTTTTCCATGGCCAAGCAGGGGATTGAAACCTTTTACCTAAAGGCCCATCTCTTCCCATGAGTTTACAGTAATCCCCCCCCCTTATCTTCAGGGGACCTGAAGACCTCCCATGGATACCTGAAACCACGGATAGTACTGCAACCTATGGTACCTTATGGACCCTATAGTCTACCTATGATTCTTGTGAAGCTTAAGGACTACTTCCAGTAATGCCAGAACTGTTTCCTGTGGCTGTGCTTGCAGAGCGGTTGTTGAAGCGGGAGCAGACAGGCAGGCAAGGTGCAGATGGCAGGATCCACAGCAGGCAGCATGGATACCCATCACCAAGAAGCCAGGAAAAAACTGGGGCATAGGGTGGGAGAGAGGAAGGTGAATCTGTGAGCGAAGAGGACGGAGATGCCTGGCCCTAGGGCCACTGCAATATTTCTATAATTTTCCATTTAATATTTTTGGACTGTGGTTGACCGCAGGTAACTGAAACTGCAGAGAGGGAGAGAGAGAGAGAGAGAACCATGGATAAGAGTGGGGGAATACTGTATTCTCTGAATGACCTCTCCATTGAAAGTCTGGAGGGAGAAGGAGTGTGATTCCATAATTATGCCTCCCTCCCCCTGAGTTATTATGAAATACTTTGCTTCATGATACCTAGTTTAATATCTTTTGCATGCCAGATGAAGACATTTTTGTTCTCACAGATTGTTACTGTTTTGATGTCTATCACATTTTAATTTCAGTGCCATTCCTGAAACATTGTTAAGAAGTTTTAGACTCTTCTTATGTTGACTGGAGTATATGGCCATACCCAATGAGATTGCTCTCGCTCTTTTACTAGCTCTGCTGATTCTCATTTGTTGGATTTTAGTGGTCATTGACTTCTATTTTATTATCCATATTTTCTCTATTTGTTCCTTGGTCAGTGAGCACTTATTTTGAAGCCGTTAAAATATGAAACATAAATATAAAATCAGTGCTACATTGCTATTGCTATGATACTGCTAAGGCACGGGGATATGTGAAGGCACCCTCTGCTTCATATACCCCACATGCAGCCTTGTTCTGTTGCAAACTGTGACAAATTGGTATTTACACATTTGGCTTTTCTTATCATTTTGGCTCAAGTTGTGAGTTTTTCATTGAGCCCATTAAATCTGTCACAAACAAAGAAGATTCCAAAATGTGTTGGGCTGAAGTTGTGCAATAAATCAAATAACACTTAAAAAAAATCATTATCACTGTTATCATCTTAAAATATTTCATTTTGTCTTTTTTTTCCATCTCAGACAAATGTGCTTCTGCAATCAATGTTTTTTTGCTAGGTAACCTTTGTTAAAATAGTGTTTTTGTAAATAAAAGTTCTAATTTTTAACATAGACATACTGGCTACTTCACTGATTGCTTACGATAGGCAGTGATAAAGGTAATCAACAAACAGTTTGATTGCATTCTAGCAGTGTATGAGTCTACTAGTAGACTGAATGCCATGAGTTGTTTAGATATTCCTATTTTCCATGAAAGGAATTATACAATTTACGTCTTGTCAGAAAGCCTAAGATCTTTCGTCATTTAAAAATAGAGGTTTGGTATTGATTATAGCTATGAAAGTTCCAGAAAAGCAGCGTAGTGTAGTGGTTTGAGCACTGGGCTACAACTCTGGAGACCACAGTTCAAATCACCATTTGGCCATGAAAACCCATTGGATGACCTTCAAAAAGTCAAACTCTCTCAGCCTCAAAGGAATCCAATGGCAAACCACCTCTGGGCAAATCTTGCCAAGAAAAACCTGTGATGGGATCACTTTGTTATTGTTATTGTGTGCCTTCAAGTCATTTCAAACTTATGGTGACCTTAACAGGAGCCTGTCATGGGTTTTCTGGGGCTGAGAGTGTGTGAAGGTCACCCAATTGGGAATCAAATCATGGTCTCCAGGGTTGTAGCCCAGTGTTCAAACCATTACACCATGCTGACTCTCAGGTTCACATTAGGGTCACCATGAGTTGGAAATGACTTTAGAGCACACAACAATGATGAAAGTTAGCACTTTAAGAATATTTATGGAGTTTATGTTGCTGATCGGTCCATGATCTTTTCATTGATGTATTCTCCAAGGTCCAATAGTTAGGTGCATCTACAGACCTTTCCTTAACAGTTTCATTTCTTCAAGGCCCTTGTGCTACAACTGCTGGCTCTAGTCAGTGACTCTTTTCCCACAAAACATAGGGATATAATAAGCAGACATAAAATCAAATAATCTTCCAAACTAAAGGACTTATCTTTCCAGTACTGCTTTTAAAAAGTTATACAAAACCCTTGCATGACCCTGATTCCAATAAACATATGTTTTACACATATGCTAGAAAGATTTTCACATCTTTCACCGTGCACTGTATTTGTTTTTTCTCCCCTATTATGACAGTGTAAACTCATTGATTAAGCAGGTTGGACTGAGTTTACACTATCAAGAGTGAACCAGATCCAGATTCTTCATTTCAATTCCACATATTTTAAAAGCAAAACTATATGAGGAGCTACTTTCTTGCCCCAGCACTCCATGGCTTGCGTAGGTGTTGCCATTCCATTCCCACCTCTTATTTGCCTCAGCATTTATTACTTAGTGCTAGATAATTCAAAATTATAAGTGTCTGCCATTTCTCTAGACTTTTCATTTTATGAAGCAAATTTGGAATGTTTACTGATGACAACAGATAAGTACCTAATAATAACATTGGAACTTAACTGTTAAGCAAAATCTTATAATTATGACCACAGTGATATTGACTGCTATTCTTTTTGGAAAGACCGATGTGAAGATAACCAATATTTGATGTATAGGCAGGGACTGCAAACATTTAGTCCTCCAAAGGCCCAGTCTGTTGCCATTGAATATGTTTGCTGGTTGTTCTGAAGTTAGTGTTTAAAATACCTGGAAAGCCAAAGGTACATCATCCCTGGTGTAGGATTTGAGGATGTGGTTTTCATACTGATACTCTTGTCCTGCCTGTTGCCAAAAGTCTCCATGCAGCCAGTTTCATTCACACAGGCACTTCACAGCAGTATCCTGGAAACACTGGTAGCAATGGGCAAGGTATCGATATGTTTACTTGCTCCTCTGATCTTCTCATTAAAGAATTCAAAACCATTGCTTTAGAAGTAAAATTGCCAGATCAGGATTGTGCCAGACCATGAGAGTTCAGTGCCCATGTCTGAGGCTAGAGATTATTCCTTGTCATGTAATGTTACAAGGGGAGGTCCCTAGTGATGTCATGAAGCATGGTCCATTAAATAAAAAACACAATTGCACAGAATGTGGTTCAAAAACAAACAAACAAACAAAAACCCATGTTGAACAGTATACACACACACACCACACACACACTGAGGGCCGGCAAAGAGGCTTCAGGCCAGGGTCTAAAATCTGAAAGCCATACTTGGAACAAAGAGAAGAAGAAGAAGAAGAAGGCAAACTCCTCCAACTCATCTTTTAACCTCTTTAATGAAAGAGCAGTGTAAGCTTATACTAATCAAGACTCTGGCCCATCTAGCTCATTATTGTTAATACTGACTGACCACAGCTTCCTAGAGCTTCATACAGGATTCAGTACTAGCCCTATATGGAGGTGACAGGGATTGAGTCTGGGACCTCTGCAAGCAAAGCACGTGCATTTCCGCTGATTGACAGTCATTGTTCCATTATCTCGTCCTGCAGGAAATCTCCATAATTGATAATAACACCTCTATTTCATGTTCATTAATGCAAGTAAAGACACAAGTTATTAAAACTATAGACTATAAAGGAAGTGGAGAGTTGAAATATATCCAGGCTGTTAGCTCTGGTATTGAGTGCTCTACAAGTTTGCATAGATATAAAAAGAACTACCTGAGCAAGGTGTATATGTGTGTGGGAGGTGCTACATTTTTTCTTCCATAAATGTAAATCCACAACTGCCTGATCTTTCAACAAGTACCAGAACACATCTGCCAGAAGTGTCTATTTTAGATATGTAGGAGGAGAGAGAGCTGGAAGATTTCCTGTCTGTACTAGTTAAAATTTTCTCACTCTTATCATTGCTAGACAAATGCTTTTTGCATAAGAATCAATTTATTCACCTACTGATCACAGTTTTTACTTCCATTTTTAGCACCCCTAGCTGAGTTATTATAGGCTAGTCATTAAAAAGTTGACTCTTTTTTTGTAATTTAAAGCAGAAGGAAAAGCAAAGATCGGGGGAAAGGATAACCATGTTATTTCTAGCTGGTGTGTTCTTTGGGCAGACTTAGGCCATTTCTGCACCAGACTGTTACAGTGCTATTATTCCATTTTCAACATCCTATGGAATCCTGGGGTTTGCCTTTGCAACCCCTCCCTAAACTGCAAACTCCAGGATTCCATAGGATGTTGAAAGCGGAATAATGGCACTACAACAGTGTAGTGCAGAAATGGCCTAACATATTCATTTCCCAAGAAATCAAGATGGCTGCACGTTTCTGCACATGTAAAAATGAGAAAGCTCCTTGCTCATTCTATGACATCTGTTGCAGCAGTAGCAAAAACTCATCCTCCCTTTCTTTTACATGGAAGGGGTACCAGCACTGCTGCAAGGCTCCTGGAAGTGTTAATTCTCTGTGGCAGATTTGATGATTCTGTTATGGGCAAACCTTGTCAGCCATGAAGAAAGGACAGACAGCCACATGTGGGGCATTATTTTGTTTTAAAAGGAATGTAATATAATGTTAGGCACAACACATTAAATAGTACATTACTACAGTAAAAATAAAACTAGTTAAAATACACGTTATTATTGTGCTTCTGTGACAACCATTTCCTATATATACATACAATGTAACTAGAAATTATGAGGGTTTCTCTGGAGCTTATATTTTGTTTCCAAAATGCACATTGAATAGCACCTTGTGCTATGTGTTGTACCAGTGAATTCTATATCTTCGTTTCAGTGAAGTGTTAATTTATTTCAAGTACGGAAATAATAACTGGGGGGAAAAAACACTTATAATGATAGTACTGAGAGGCAGCTGTATACCTTGGTGACACCACCTGCTTTGCAGTAAAACTGGAAACTCGATTTGGTTTATGGTTCCACAGCTTATTTAGAAATGTGAAGTAATAAAGTCAGAAATACTTTATAATAAATTTAGCTCCCTTTACAAATTTTGCTTTTATATTGGAGTGTTAGAGTGAGAAAAAACTCTGCAATATCCTTTCAAAGTAATACAGAGAAGCATGAAAGCAGAACCAAAGTGTTTTTGGAGATATTGTGTTTTCCCCATTGTCCCATTAAGTTGGTCATCAACAGAAGGAGATTCTGTATTATTCCCTTAAATAGTAATAGAAGTAGAGGTATACCTCAGTTGAGAAAGTATATGTGTTGCTGGGGGCTACTTCTTTAACAAACAATTTGGCAACAAAGGCAGAAATAATGTGGAACGAACAGAGAAGGAGCAGTTCAACATATTTCAGCAAACTTTTATTCAGAACAAACAATGAGCACATGTGAAATGAAACAACCAGGTCAGATACACCTTGCATAAGTAAATAAGAACATTCTACACTTTTAAAGAACACTTGAAAACTTCTTCCAGAGTGTATCCTATGATTACCTTTTCTTTCGCTAGGTTCCACTTTTCATGTGATTTCCATTTTTTTGGACAAACTTACAGGTTTATGCTTAAAAAAAACATGCTGAGAGAAACTAGTTAAGCTGTTAAAGAAAAGGGACAATACATAAACAACAAAAATTATAACAGGATACAAATTACAATTTGCTGTATCAGTTTTGTATACAAGTATACATGCATACTTGCGTCTTGAGTCAAGATGCATGTAAAATGACTCAATATTTTAAAAGTCTATTAACGCAAATAAGCTTATATAAGTACAAAATATTAGCTATAGTGCAACTTTAAAACTGCCTGCTGGGATTCCAAAAAGAGTTATGCCTGTCAAGTAAAAGTTTGAGGAATAGGAGGCAGAGCATTATATTGTTCCATTTCTTGTTATAGTCTACCATGCTTATCACAGGAATTCTATAATGGAGTGGGAAGTTAGTGGATATGTGAAAACTTGAGTTTTAAAGTAGATGGATGTTCTCTATGCCTACATTTAGACCATGGGGGACTAGTGTGACAAGTCTCAATATCAATCAATTTCTTTCTTTCTTTCTTTTTTTTAGGCAGGGTCTTCTCCTTCTGGGAAAAAAGTTTCTTAAGCATCCAAAAGCATAACTCCTTAAAGGAATGATCATGTGCCAAATAGTGGTCAGCCAAAAGGGCACCTGATCTTCTGTTCCTGATAGTACTAAGATGTTCCCTTGTATGGATTTTTAAAGATCTAGGTGCTTTTCCTGTATATAATTTGCTACCGGAACACTTAATGGCATAAATCACATGTGAAGTCCTGCAAGCTAAAAATTCTATGCATCCCTCAAAGATGCAAGAACCCTGTTTTCCTCACCATGTGTCCACTTGTAACACCAGTTCCTCACTTCTGTCCTGTATACTTATATACTGTGAGAGATAGCAATAGCAATAGTGTGTGTATTTCTATACCGCTTATCAGCTAAGTACGCTCTAAGCAGTTTACAGTGTGTTAGCTAATTGTCCCCAACAAGCTGGGCATTCATTTTACCAACCTACGGAAGGATGGAAGGCTGAGTCAACCTGGAGCCCAGCAGGATCGAACTCACAACCTTGTGGCTGTAGTACTAGCATTTAACCACTGCACCACCAATGTTATTGCTATGTCTTTGACCTGCAAGGTGAGATGCTGCAGTCAAAGCATGGCATAAAGCATGTGCAGGCCTCTCTCTTAAGACTTCTAAGCATGACTGAGGAGTTACAAGACAGGTAAAAGTTGACCAAAAATATATGGCTGTCTGTATAGAGTCACATCACGACTCACGACTGGTCCAGCATCCTCTTCTATACTTACGAATTCAGGGAAGCCCACCAACAGGGCAACTGCACCCTCTTGTAGAAGTTCCTCAGTAACTGATAACAAGAGGCATGCTGTTCCTAATATTGAAAACAGTATAAAGCCATAATGATTAGTAGCCATTGGGCAGCCTTTGTTGCCATGATTTGGTCTAATCTCCTTTTAAAGCATGTTGATAGTTATCACTACATTTTGTAGCAGCAAATTTTGTTGTTTGATTTTTTTTTCCAACCCATGAGAATGAAGTAAATGAAGATGTGCATCCCTGGGGAAATTGCTGCAGTTCCACTATCATTTTAATTGCTCTTTTCTCTACAAACTGGGTAAATAAAATCTGTTCCATGGGATCTCAAACTTTTATAAATTTCACTGAAGCATTTGTCAACTACAGGGGAAAAACCCGGTTGCAGTTTACTGACTTTGGATCTCAAACAATCACTCTCCTTCATTTTCCCCCTACGTTTGGAATTACTTAGAGTGCAGTGAAATAACCTAGGAAAAAATGGGTTATATTTGCCTTTGCGCTTGCCTCATATCCTGCACTGTGATGTAATGTACAAAGTTGAATTTTATGTTAATAGTAAATTCATCAGCTTTCATTATTGCTATAATGCAATTTATACGGACAGATAAGAATGAGTGAAGCAGCTAAAGACTTATTTAATAAATGTAATTCCTTAAAAAAAAACAAATTAGATACTATATATGGATTTGTGGGGAGTTGTAAGCAAGGTTGTATTGTTTTAAATCCCTTTAGAAATGTTTACCATCAAGCTATGCATGTGGTATGAAATCTAACTGGTTCAGCTATTGACCAGCTACTAAAAGAGTTTCAAATGTGATGATCCCTTTTTAGAAAGGGATGAAAGAATATATCACTTCTGCTTTCTTCCATTTTTGGAAATTTTAAAATCTCAAGTGGTCCCTATTTTGAATCTCCCTGTTTCATGTGAGGGTAAAAATAGGACCATTTCATAGATGTTACTGAGTCCCTTAGGAAGATGCTGGGGTTAGAGCTTAATGCAAACAGGAATACAGTTCATGTTCATGTCATGTTCATGACATTTTACAGTGCAGTCCTCACAGACGGGGGAAGTTATTTTTTGTACTACAACTCTGAGAATCCCGTAGCCAGCTTGGCAACTGGCTTTCAGCTGGTGTTTCTCTTTCTGGTGGCTGAGTGGTTCTGAGAGTTGCAGTCCAAAAAGATAAGTGTTGGATGAGTCCCCACCCCTCAAGTCATCCTCCTCTTTCAACTGTTATTCTTGCCATGGTTTTCCTATGCTTGTCAAAATGAATGGTACAATGCTGGACTGGGCAATGAACCGCAAGAAATTATAACTCATTAAATTTCATTTGGGGAACCTGAATGACTATCCCCATCACATAGAAAAGGTTATGGGAGATAGGTATTTGTTTGGCTGTTTAACAGAAGGAAAACCAAGAATATCTAGACCTGCACACGTGTGCTAGTAATAGAGAGGAATCCATTCAAATTAATGTGAATAAGCATGAGCAATAAAGTATTGTCTTTGAATAAACCAGACCACTGCCCACCTGGAAATCTTTACAGATAACTGTCCTCAGTTGGAAGAACTGTCCAGTCCAAGTTCACTTTAAACATGAGGAGCTCTAAGAAGAGAGAGCAGAGGCCTTGACTTTGATCATCAGTGGATAGTACCTGCATAGCAGAAATAGCAGACACACAGGTCACAGCCATCCACAGTGTGAGGGCAGTGGCATAGCTAGGGGAGTGTGGGGGATGTGGCCTGCCCCAGTCAGCACTTTTTGGGGGGTGCCACCATGGCGTTCTCAAATCAAATGTAACCCGCCTCCATAGTCTACCAGTATTACCCCCCCACCTGTCTTTCCCTTTGGTACACTCCAGCAAGCCACTTCCACAAGAAGTGCATGGCTCCTGGGGCAAACCAATTGGAAGGTCTGAAGGGGGCACACAGAGTGGGCAGAGGGAGGACCCACCCACCATTTCCCCCCTGACTGTTGTCTGCATAGCTGCTGAGGCAAGCTGAGAGGGCTCCTGTTACCATCATGGCCACCATCCTAGAGCAAAGGGCAAAGTGTCCAGCTGCTGGTTCACTTTTTCCCCACCTCCTCATTAGTCTTAATGAACTGCTTCTTTCTCCACCCCCTTAGTGCTGTTCCCACTACCATGTACAGTTGTTTCATTTTTAAAGCCCCTTCAATTGTATTGAGAGGGGTGGCAAACTCAGGAACCATCCCTGGGCTGCAAAAAAGTTTACGTACACCACTGTGTGAGGGACCACAAAACATATAAATTGTAATAGTTCATTTTAACTTTGAATCTATACATGTCAAGAAACACTTGAAACATGTGAAGAAACACATGCATATTTTATGCTAATGTGCCTGCTTTCTTATCCTCTTTTTTGGTGATACATAAGTGGCCATTCTGCAGCTCATATGTTGACAAAGATGGAGAATCAGCACCTTTGATTGTGCCTTGAGCTCCAAAAGTCATCCAGTTTTCCAAAACACATTGCAAGTCCACTTATAGTACAGTAACCTGCCTTGGCCACCATTTGGAAACCAACATGCCTTTACTAGCAGCAGGTTTGCAGAGTCTTAATTATTTGCAGTCCATCTGAGTTGCATTAATGGAAGATGCTGGCAGCAGATAACTGGAGATCTTCTGGATGCAAACCATGTGCCTTAGTGCTGAACTATGGCTCAATTCTCTGTGAAATAAAATGCTTTCACTCTCCCCCTCCCCATCCCCCTTTTTTGTATCAGCACACAGAGATTTGGTAAGAGCTTTCATTCCATTTTACATTCTCCATGACCAACCCAGTCCACTATTACTGTGAATATATATAAGCCATTTTACCTACTGCCCGAACATATGGAGGTGATCAATGTTTGGAAATTATATGAGAAGGTGAGGGGGAGAAATTACTAGGCAAGGAAATATCTGGTTATAAGACTGTAAAACCACACCAACAATAGGACCTTATATTTAAAGGCCTGTATTTTTCTTTCTTTTTTCTTTTTTTTAAAAAAAAAATAATTAATGATGAGTGCTTAAAACAATAAAGTATGCTGTGGCACCTTACAGATGAAGACATTTATTATGGCCAAAGCGATTGTGGACTAGAACCACCTTCTGTTACATCTGACAAAGTGGGCTCTACTTTATAAAACTTTATGCTTCAAAACATGTGCTAGTTTTTAAGGCACCACAAGACTTTTTGCTGTTTTTATTTCAGCTGACTAATATTGCTAGGCCATTGGAACTGGATAAAACATGAATGTGTTTTCTTAATTAGCATATATCTATTATGTTAACATCTCTGGATAAACCAAGAAGAAAAATCAACCACTGGGCATGCTGGATGGAAGATGTTATGGTTTTTTACCAGGTTTTGCCAGACATTAGACTCAGGGTATGAAAACCATTCCATGATATACAGTCCTTCCTCCACATTTCCAGGCTTGAGCTTCATGAATTTAATTATTTGCGAGGCACATGCTTGCCTTCCCCCACTCTTTTTCCTCTTCCCATTCTTTTGCATTCCTCACCCCAGGCTTATGAGGCTTGTGTTTAAAATGGATATTTTTTTGCGGGGGTGAGCAAAGCCCCTTCTCACTGCTGGAGTTGTGTCCTCTTTGCCATGTGACTGCACATTCTGCTGTGTTTTACCTGCTGATTGGGCAGGTGTCATCCTTTCTCAAGATGGTGGCCAGAAGTAGCTAGAACCCCACAACTCTGCTTTTCTCTGTCTAAGGAGAAAGTACCAGTAAGTTCCAGTCCCCCCAAATGCCAGGGCCAGAGGCAAAGGAACAGGAGGAGGGAAGCTCCGGAGGGGAATGGGAGGGGATTGCGGGGAGAGTTATTCACAGCTTTTCCACTTTCATGAGGGTTCTGCATCTCTAACGCTTGTGAGTATGGAGGGACCACTGTGCTAGCTCTTCTTGTCTCCTGCCAGAAAAGAAAAATGAGGAAAGGATTAGAAATCACACACAGAGTAAAGGAGAGACTACTGTCTTTCTCAGTTACTTTATCCTGCCCTTATATCTCATCTGAGCAGCTATATTCCAGGATCACCTCCTTCTAGGAAAATGAGCCAATAAGGAAAAAGAGAAGTTTCCACTCTGCTTTGGAGCCCAGAAACAATTTTGACAGTTCTGGCTAAGTTTTTCACCAGTAACTTATTAGATGACGACAGTGTGCTGTATACAGGACTGCCTTACAAAGCTGTTCATAAAACTGTTCCAGAATAGGATTGTAAAATTAGTGGCTAGGATGCACTTTAAAGATCATACTGCTGGATTCTGGGTCTTTGGGAGATGAAATGAAAGTACTTGTTATGTGGACCAGTCAATCAGCCAGGTAATTACAGTCAATGTTCCTTGTTATCACATCAAGCTGTTCTATTTCTTTTTTATTTCTTTATTTTAACACACATAAATAAAACAAAATGGAGTCAACATGCATAGCAAAATTGCATCAAGCATTCTTCCTCAATCATATGCTGACTTCCTCCTGATATGTTGACTTCCATCTTCTTGGTATAATTTCCCTTTAGTTGTTGTATTTCTTCTTCAATGTATTATCATGAAACTCTAACCTGACCATTACAAAGATACATAAGTATAATTAATTTAGCTAATTATATTCATATCACAACAGATTAAAAATAGAAAATAAATATATTTATATTATATATCTTCTATCTTCAGTCCATCAAGCCAGCTATCACCACTTATCCCCAAATATCACAAATATAAGCAATTACAATGTCCCGTTCAGTTCCCTAGATATCCTAAGTTCCTTCTTTTATTAAACAGGTCAATCTGTCCATCTGGGCCGTATTTATTAACTTTAATAACAAATCATTTTTTGGAAGGAGTAAATTTTGTTTTTATTTTTTTTTGCTAAAAGTATCTTTGCTACAGGTGACAGTAGAGAATATTGTCCTTCCATATATCTTCTCTAATTTATCATCTGTTAT